>JAFLHD010000007.1:0-134375 GCA_018856295.1 Blastosporella zonata | reverse complement strand
CATGCGTATTCGCTTGAGCGCAACGTATACCCTCGAGGCTGTGTTCTGGGCTTTGTAGACCTTGCCAAATGTCCCTTCACCAACCTGCGAGATAATATTGTAGAGTTCATCTCGAGACTCCAGAGATGGGGTTGAAGGAAGGTCAGTTCCTGTTGTTCCAGAAGGCGACGTTATGTGTTGTGGCGTGATAGATCTGTGTAGTCGAGGATCCACTGAAGGTAATAATCGCGACTCGGATGGAGCGGGAACAAAAATCGGGGCATTATCAGCAAAATGGCGGGATCCAGCTTGCTCAATTCTGGGCGGCGGCGGCGAAGAGGGACGTGGTGGAGTCAAAGTCGGTGTAGGCGACGGCCAGACCTTCCTCTCATGATGAACGGGGACAGGCCGGTCGTTTTGATAAGAGGATACGTGGCCGGCATCATAAGAATCTTCTTCTACGGATCGCATGGAAGATCCCCTCCCGCGTGTAGCCTCCACGAAAGAATCCATTTCGTCTTCATCACCAGGAAAGAATTTCTTTAACGAAGAGCTTGTCTGGCCGATAGGTTTGAATCCCGCATTTCTAACTGGTCGCGAGAATGCAGGTGTCTGTTCGGGTATAGGCTCTGGAAGCCTGGACGGTATGTGGGGAGGAATTGCCTGTGGCAGAGAATAATTGGGAACCGTGGAATGGTCTTCGGGGGGATGAGATGCGTGAGTACTGAGCGGAGGAAGGGTACTAGGTGGCGGCATGGGATCGAGGCGTGGAATTTGCATGGTGGGAGCACTCTTTCGGCGATCGCCCTATAATTAAAGGTGAGAAAAGAGTGAAAGGCTCCCAAGGATGTACCTACGTTATGAGATTTTCCATTGGTGTGGGCCTTCCCATTTTTCTGATTACCTGATTTTCGAGCCGTAGGGACCGAGGCAAGAGGGGGAGACAAAACAACATTGGCATTCGCTGGAGGAAGGCGATGAACAGCCCGCGCACGACTTGGAGGGCTTCGACTTGGACTCCTCTCAGTGCGAGCACTAGACCCTGAAGACACGCTCCTGCGCCGAGAATAGCTGATGGGACTCCCTTTCGGCGAAAGTGATTTTTCCTTCGCATATCGGGAATTTGGACGCAGAATTGGACGCCCCCTGTCGCCGGAATAGCTCCTTGGGGACGCAGATGAAGGGTCCCTGCCATGGCGAGAAACAGGGTGGTATGTGGCTCGAACCCTGTCACCCGTAGAACGATGGCTATGAGAAGGTGACCTCGGAGAGTAAGGAGAGAGTCCGCGAGAGTTGGGTACCCAGTTTGAGGCGCGCCCTCTTTCGCTGGGCGTACGAGTGTAAGGAACAGGCGGGGTGCCTCCATGACGTTGACGCTTTGAGGAAGGCGAATGTGAGCGCGAGCGCGATGGTTCCCATGTGGGGGATGGGGAGCGGCGTGAATGGTATGAGCCAACAGGTGAGCGGGAGCGTGAGTGGGAACGGGATCGTCGCTGTTTTTTGCGTGGCGGAGGCTTTGAGGTAGGCACCTCACGTCTCTCCCAGCTAGAGCATGAAAAATGAGAACGGCAGGCAGGCTACAGGGGAAAAGCTCCATACTTATTCAATGGACCATCATCATCCCTCCAATCACGTTTGGGTTTGCTGGTTCGCTTGTTGCCGCTTTTCGTATTTGTTGAGTAGAAGGAATTCTTGTTGTTAGATGTTGAGGTGGAAGCCGCTGTCGACACTCGCGGGTGTGAGTATGCATCTGAGTATGTATTGTCGAGTTTATGATGAGCGGGAGGTAGCCACCCCGGAGCTGGGTCCCAAGAACGTTCGTTGGTGGGGCGGTGGGTTTTTTCATGCGGCAATTCTTCCCAAGTAGGCTCATCCCAGGCTCTAGTTCTGCGATTTGAGTCCCAACCCGAGTCGCTCTGAAATTTTTGGTGCTTGTCCCGACGCTGTCCTTGACGCCAATTCGGTGATTCTCGGCTGAGGTGTCGGTCGTCCGGGGGGAGCATTTGTCGATCAGCCTCTCGCCAGTGGTCCATTTGCGCAGCTCGACCGTCGTGAGGAAGAATAGAAGGGTTGCGAGATGAGGACTCGGCGTATGATGACGGAGGGTATGCTGTGTAATCATAACGCTGGGACCATTCACCTCGCGGACCACCATACTGACCAGGTGCCCAGCTTTCTTCCCTTGCATCTAGAACGGCATGCTCATCATGCCCACTACCATGATGGTGGTATACGTCTTCCGGAATGTAACTGTGCCTCTCCACCTCATCCTCTCGTCTCCACTGCTGCATAGGACGCCTCCCCCTCAACGAGGGCTCTTGGCCCAGATCGTATTGTGACGACCTATTCGAGCTTGTCGAGGCCCTGTAGTTGTCTCCATGCCGAGATGGTTCGTGCAAGGTTGTGTAGGTTTCAGAACGCATATCCTCCACTTGTGAGCCCATATAGTGTTCATCATCTGGACCCTTATTCCCTCGGCTTCGTTTGTGGTTCCTTGCATGGGAGCGCATTGTCATGAAGCTGCACGTTAAAAGGTGAATGAGAGTGATGAAAGAGATTTGGTTGAGTGTTACGTGTTGTGGTGGTCGTCAAAAACTGCAAGGGTTCACCCTGCTGACGGTCATAAACAAATGATTGTTTGAGTCCGACAACGAGGCTTGAAATCACGCAGGTGCAACGTTCTACCAGCAGATAATGCTTGGAGTCGGCAACCAAGGGTATCCGTGATCGAAAGAAGAACGAGAAAGACAGGTCAGCACCGTCCTCAACAAGACTGGTTGTGGAATGGAAAACTTACATAACGACTTTTAAAAAAAGAGGACTAAGAGAGCCTTGTAGGATGAATTAAGATAAGAGCTTTTGGAGGGATCTAGCGCTGGGTCAACGCGGACGGTGGTATATGAGGTATATGAGTGCCCTCTATCGGGTAGTTCAAGACCAAGTGGTAACAAGGCCCGAACTTTGATGCCCAACTTCATGAATTTGCCCACAAGTCTCTCTCATACTTTCAACCCGTCACAGATTCTTTGACAGCCCTGGCGATGAACCCAAGGCCAGAGAAATTTTACAAATGTAAGGCGTAGTAGAAAGGTAGGTGGTGGGCTGAGTAAGGGGCTTGCAGCATGTTCGACCAAATTTGGCGGAAAATAAAGCGCTATTATGATGTCTCAGACGCAATATCACCTTTAGAAAAAGGTACATGTACATTGGATACTAATCATACAATATTCAATACATCGTGCACATATTAACCCATTATACCCGTCTTATTGATTCCGACATTCTTCACCCGGTTCATCCATGTGTAATCGCGCCTGAGCTAACAACGTGGCGAAGCTATACCGGATGACGGGCCTATTCTGGCGGGCATTTGTTTGCATGATATTCGCCGCATTGTTTATTCTTGAGAATTTGCTCGGTAGCTCATTCGATGGAGCGAAGAGCTGATGAAATCGATGTCATGGATTGCATTGTAAATAATAGAAATGACAAAAACAGGTGCTGACCTTCACGGTGTAGTCGATACCACTTACAGCTACAAGGGGAAGATGTGGATGCCCTTCGATCATATTGACGACACTGCCATCGCCTTCGTAAATTCCGTGGAGGGCGCCTGTTGACTTGCGCCATATAAAGAAGTTTCCATCGTCAGACCCAGATGCAACGTATTCGTCACTAGGGCCTAGGAAATTGACTAACGACAGAACGAGTTTAGTATAACATTGAAAGCAGACATATATTTATAAGCTTACCATCCTTAATGGTCGCTACATTTCGAGCTCCAGTGAACTTCTGTCGAGGGGACACAACTGGCACCCGAGGAAGGTAAGTCTCCTCAGACTCGTTGGCTTTGCTAGTGATGTACTCGAGCTCGAGATAATCGTCGTCGTCATCATCATCATCATCACCGTCATTGTTGTCAGACATATCCTCCTGTTGATCGATCTGGCGATCTTGGCTACCCTCATCACTGTGTTCTGTGATATTAGAGCCAAAAATAATAGATGAAGGCTCTGCCGCGACATCCCTACCACCATCACCCAGTGGTTCAGAGATCTTCTCCACCTCAGAGCTGCTGACACGCGGACGTTTTGTAGTGTTTGAAGGCAGCAGAGGTGACGACGGTGAAGAAATGGCATCCCCATTGCCTGGATCGTCGTATGTGGAATACAGGTATACCGCATCAGCACTGTAAGCTGCAATATAAATGTTTCAGGAAAACAATGATCCCAATGAAGAGGAATGGTACTAACATAGGATCACCTGTCATCGAACATTGAATCGACAGCGTTTTTGTATCGAAAAGGTCAATCATTCACCTCATGCCCATTGGAAGCTGACATTCGGGCTCCAGTAATATGTTCACTCCGGTGCCTCCGCGACGCTCCGGTTGGTGTTTTTGGCTTTCCAAAGCGGCGAACGCAAGTTGTTAGCGATGTATCAGCAGTCGTAGCACTGGAGTCAGGCAACCCCCATTCAGTTCGAAGATTTCGGCCAACATGGCGCCGGTCAAAGAGATAACCCTGCATGCCAAGATGGTCAGATTTGTGCACTCGTAGAAATGCGAACACGCACGAAGGGAGACTCTCCGGCAACGACGAAGATATGTGGGGTGAGAGGCGAGAGGGCAAGGGTTGACAGCTCAAAATTTAATTTTACAAGGGGGGCAGGGCACGGTTCGCGCTGGCAGTCATGAGGCGTCCTTAGGTCGTGCTGTCGCACCGTACCATCCTTCAAAAAGCTTTAAAAGTGATCGTCGATTGTAGCAGGGACGGACCTCTCCAACAGTGAGAAAGAGATCAGGACTATGTTCAGTCACTATTCTCTTCACGCGGTCATCATGGCATCGCAGTTTATGCACAAGGGATTGACGAGCGCCGTACGAGGATTCACTTCCGTTAGTAGGAGACGTCAGAGCGGCTTCGCCAACATCAAACACTCGAATCTGCTGATCGCCTGCAACAGTGGCACTAAACGGACAAGTGAGTCAAGGTTGCAAACCTGGGATAAAGTAGACCGACATTCGCGAGGAATATGGGAGCATCTGAGCGCTGAATATATTGGCCCTGTGGCCTGTGTGGATGACGGATCGACAAACGAAAGGATAATCCTGAGACGTGTTCGCGGCGTCGATGCCCCATATCCGCACCGTTGTATCGTCTCCTCCACTGAGTAGGAGCTCGCCATTGCGTGCCCAGCTCAAAGCATTGACGCACCTGAGGAAGCTAAGTGAGAAGCCCGTGATGTGCCATTTTGCCTACCCCGTATGACCATGTAACCCTCCTTCGTCACCCAGGACATTGACCCGGTCGAGCGTGTGTTGAAAAGCCTGAGACAACTGGCGACGCCTCAAGCTTTCCGAGGGGAGGGAAGGCTGTAGATAACTGTTGTATTGGAATCGTAGATGGCAAATGCCCGCCATGGAAGAAACAAGCCAAGGTCACGCAATGACGTTTGAACCCGATCATATTATTATGGGCGACAAGCTCAAAGTAAAGACCCGACAGTCTACAACGGCAAATGCTATATCATACAAAGCAACGATCTGATATACCACAACGACGGCATTACTTGGCCTCAGCGAAACCAACTGCATTCCTGCCGAGATCATAGACAGTGTAATACCTGCGGAGGAAAACGTCCCCTGAAATAGGAGATGAGATCAAGTATCACTAATGAAAAACTAATGCTGCGCTCACCAATGATCCAAAGCTTACCCCAAGGAAGATTGATATCCATTCCGGTGAAAGCAGACATACAGGTGCCCTGCACTTCGAGGATATAGTCACTGCCTTTCAAGGGGTATTGCTTGCCACCGAATGAGAAGCTGAGCTCAGGCAAAGAAGGAACCTTGGCGCAATCAACCGTATATTGCCCATTCCACGACTTCTTCGCGCCGATCTGGGTATTGAGCATCTCGGCAATATCGACGGGAAGAGCAATGAGGGAAGTGCCTATGCACACGTGAGTAGTTTAGAGGATAGAGATCGTGTAGGACGCACCAGTATCAATGGCAGCACCAGTGTTCTCGAGCTCCAACTCGTCATCGCCGAAATAAATCTTATCGAGCTCAACCTCCCAGTATGCCTTGCGGCGTACGGGCACATAATCGATCTTTCCTTTGTACGCAGACTCATCGATTCCACCAAATATGGCTTCGCCGCCGTCTTCATCCGAGGAGCCGATGCGGAAAGAGAAAACGGGCGCATCAATGAGGCCCTGATTGACCATGTTGTAGAAAGTGGGAGTGATATGGTTTACAGCGATTGTATCATATGCAAGGCCGAGAATGCCGTCGAACCTGAAAGCAGAAATGAATGAGTAACTGTAGTGCAAGGAGACAATCAACTTACTTTCCAAAAGCGAAGGCAAGACCGGGCTCTTTCGTAGCCTCTGCGAACAGTTGGTTCGGGATGGCGATGTCACCAATGGTCAATGTGTCACTCGACACAAAGCCCTCCATGGAGCCCGATCCATATTGGATGGAGAAGGTGGAGCCATTTGCTTTGTACGTGGACGACGCGGATGAATCGTACTTTGTGTGAAGGAAGCACGCAATGGATGTGCACTGGGTGCTGGGAACCCACAAGTTGCTCGACCTAGGTAAAGTTTAATTGTGACAGGGTGACGTAAGTCTACGAACGCCGCACCCAGTGTCAAGAATGACTTTGAACTGGATTAATGTGAGTTTAAGTGAAACAGAAGCATTTCAACGCAACTTACTGTTTGAGCAGGGTTGCCGAGGGTAACCTCGGTATAGTATTGTGCGTTCATGAAGTCTGGCAGATGGGACATAAGGAGAACGCCAACAGGTATCGGAGAGGACATACTGGTGAGAGGAACGCCGTGACCACCCTTGAGATGGTCCTGGGTCCATAATAGCTGCTCGCCATCCTTGGGATGTCCAACTCGACGGCCTGATCCACCGGCACCCAAAAGGGGAGACTGGGAGGAGGACGCGCCGTACTTGTGAGCGAGGTAGGCGCCCTCGAGGGCGGGGTTGCTGTCAGTAGGAGGGAGTTTCTTGAGCTTGAGCTTGTGGACGCCGGCAGCGTTGACGAAGGGAAGGAGGGCGAGGATTGAGGGAGTGACAATCATGTTGGGAGTCAGGACCAACCCCACAGCAACCAACCCATTAAACGTCATTCCCCTCGGCTTCTTCCGGTCACTCAGTGTCACATCCTACATTCCTCGCGTCACGCCACTTCCTCGGCCGCCATGGGTTCGCGGTCGCGTCGAGATGCCCTCAGCAACGTCGAGTCCCTTATCCTCGCCCAGGCTGTCTGGGAGAACGGCGCCCACGCATGGACAGCAGTCGCAAAAGTACTCTCAACCCACTCTCTCATTTCCCGTCCAAAATCATTCTTTACTGCCCAGGTCTGTCATTTCTCAATGCACTGACATCCAGGCTGAACGGTACACAGGCATCCCAGGTAATGTATCAGAACCTCATGCAGGAGGCAGGCCTAGAAAGGTGAGACTTTGCTTTACAAAATGACCTCGACTCAACCATTTCATTCAACAAGAACCGAGGCTTGCGACGCAGTGCATTGTCCGACATTCCATTTTTATTTTCAGATATTCGGAGAACTAACGCCCTGCTGCAGCACCTATAAATCATAAACTTGCCGAAAAGTACTACCGCGCACGCGTGCGTGAACTCCGCGAACTGATTGTCATTGAAGAAGAAAAGTACAAGTACGCTCCATTAAATTCTCATATAATTTGGCCCTGACACTCTATAGAGCCATCCTCTCCGAAATAAGTGCCATACGTGCTGGGAATTTCGATGCTGAGATTACAGCAAGGATTACTGGCATTCCCGTCGAACCGGTTCCAGCCCCCGAAACCAAAGTATATATGCACCGTATATCTGTACCCACCTATTTCTAATCGTTCTCCAGGCTGCCGACCCTACTTTGAATGAGCTTTTCGAAGGGTCTGATTTGACAGGAGTCAGTGCTACTCCCCAGTCACAGGTAATTTAAAAACACACTGCTCCATTTCTCCATTACAACCCGCTGTGCACAGACAATGACACCAGCGCCCAAGGCCACATCCGAAGCGCGGCAGCCCGATAGCTCACTCCAGACGCCCGTAATACTCGATGATGATCCTCGAGCCACCGTCCATACAACACCTAGACAAGACGGTGGATATGAACAGGCAGAATCAGACGTTGTCGACCAACCTTCAAGCTCACCCCTCGCAGCAAAATCTACCTCGCATCCGATCACCCCCAAAGCTGCAGAGCAGGAGGAACAGAAACACCCCGACGTTGGTCCACAAAAGACGCAGGAGGAAGAGGAGGAAGACGAAGACGATATGGTAAATAATGTCGCGGTAAGGGCTCCCAACCCTAACGAGCAGGCTGTCGAGCCCAAGGAGGCCCAACCCAAATACGACATGGCCGAAGAGCCACCGTCCGAAACCCTAGGAGTAAATGGTGATAAAGCGCCAGAAGAGCTAACTTCTGCTCAAGAGCAAGCACCAGAACTACCAAAAACTGCTCCCGAAAGCTCTGTAGCTGAGGCTGATACGGAAGTTGCGGTGGACGACGGTGAATCCTCTGGGGAAGAACCCCTGCATATATCACGACGTAAGCTGGACAACGTTTGTGACTTTTTTCAACAACTGTTCACACATTTTAGGTTCAACTAGGCGGCGGCGATCTACCTTATCCCCTGTCCTGCCTTTGCAAACCCGGGGAAAGGGTCGACGACAACGGCCTGAGAGCCCGATCACCACTCGAGGGGAATCAGAGCCCGAACTAATGGAAGATACCGAGGAACAGGAAGATACTCCCAGGACGGACCATGATGCCTCCCCAGTTCCTAGTAGGCGAGGGCAAGGTATGAGCAGCATGGCTTACCAGTGGTACCTCATACTGTAACACAATGACACAGAGAAGCGCCAGGCGTCCTTTGTTGAAGGAATCGACTCGCCTCGAGACAAGAAGCGGCCACGAGATGACTCAGAGCCGGTGGAGGAAGACGACGCTGGTGAGCATTGCAGCACCAGGTGTTTCGCAGACTTGCACCATAATTCACCTCTACCACGCAGGCCCAATTCACGGGCGTGGCCGCCGCCCCACAGGCACCCGTTCCGACAAACGATTCCAGGCCGTCATCGGAATGCTCCACTCGCAGATATCCCAGCACCGCAACGGGAACATTTTTCACAATCCCATCAAGAACTCTGAAGCCCCCGACTACCACGAGATTGTCAAGCACCCCATGGACCTGAAGACCATCAAGATGAGAGTCAAGGATGGTTCGATTGCAAATTCGCAAGAATATCAGAGGGATATCATGCTGATGTTTGCCAACGCAATGATGTACAATAGGCCCGGGTCAGACGTACACACAATGGCAGACGATGTAAGAGCGCCATGTTTGATGTAGCAAGTATCCGAACTGATCGTTTGCTTTAGATGATGGTGGAAAGTGAAGGTCACATCAAGGCCTTTCGTCAAACGGAAGGTCTTGTGAACGTCAGGGGGCGTCACGTCTAGTGGTCTGGTTAACGTTGTGCCTTGTCTTGTATTTTATCGTGTATTATTGTGACGTTTCAAGTATCATTCGACCAGATTGAATAATTGATTGGGGATATACAGATGGGTGGTAAGTGAGGTGTAAGTTATACAGATGAAGATGACAGAGCAGCATAGAATCAGAACCAAGGATGATACAGTTCTCCCATTTTTGCAAGCTGGATAGGGTTAGTTGCGCTCGAAATGAGGTTTGTTACGGTTTGAACGACAGGGACTGTTCCGATGTTGCCATTGTTGACCGCCTGTATGGGATGGTATACATAACTTGGGTAAACTCCAGATGGTAACGCAGACTGACCTGTTCCCTCTCGACCTTGCATGCCATGGTCTCGCATCGTTTGACAACGCCGTCTATATTTGCAGCCACGCTCTGCCTGAATATCGTATCCGCCTGCCAGGGTTGATTTCGCATGGCCATCCAAGCATTGACTTCATCACGTCCAAACAAGCAGAGGCTTTGTTCCAACTCGAACTAACAGGGATCAGTTTTTTATGACGTAGCAGGAGAATGACTCCCACCTCAGGCTCAGTGAGAGAACGACCAATGGCGAGGATTCCTGATGTTAGTATGCCTTCCATAAAGACGGGTCCCACGAAATGTTGCATGTTGGGAGTGAAGCGGAACGGAACAACGTCGCTGGTAGCGAAAAGCGGTGCCTGGTTCGAGACACCTATGTAGGATATACAGATCAGAGATTGTTCACGAAAGTGGAGGGCCAAATGAACCTGGTAAAAGCTCCGACATGGATATCAGTCCCGTAGATCGCGACAAGTGGAATCGATGTGGGTGCCTGCTCGAAAAACACAGAGCATAGGTCATGAAGGAGGAGGATGCAATTTGAAGAGTGAATTGTTTCCTCATGCGCCATAATTCGTCGGAGTTGGCCATTGTGCTCATCATATACTAGTAAATTAAAGGTTTAGTTCTCGGGCCCTAGCCAATGGTATAGCACTTACGCGAGTAATAAGGTCTTCCGGTATCATCTTGACAGTGACTTCGTCATAAACGTCCTTTTTGAGTGTCAGATACTCCGTCTTCGTCAACTGTTGCTCGGTTAGTTCAAGTTTAGAAACAGACAACGAGGAGCTATACCGTTCGTGAGGCAGATTGCCGGAACTCCTTCAAGACTTTCTTGACTTTTTCGCCCGAGTACAATATAGCCTCTTCCTTCGATATTCCGATCGCGTTACAGTGTCGATCGTAGATATCACCGAGAGGAATATACGAGGCATCCATTTGGATCAGACGGACCATAGGACTGAATGATACAGCTGCCGGCAGATGGAAATGGAGATTTCGTTTCCGGCTCTCCTTTTTGCGGCTCAGAGCACTGCCAAACTAATTGAGAAAATATAGTGTGGTGGAAGAAAACATACACACCTGTTGAATGTTCGAAGTAACTGTGATACCCGATCCTCACGTCGATATTGCCGGAAACCAGGCAATTGTACTGAAAAGGCAATTTTTGAACTATCGCTTCCATGTACTGTGAACCGTCTCCAACACAGCCCACTCGAGCGGCAATTTTCGACTTTAGGAGCGAATTTTTGGATCCGCACAAAGTTCTGGTTACTATCCTTCTCCTGAGAAAGAATGAGTACATCAAAAAGAGGCCAGAAAGTTGTGCGGACCTCAGTGTATTGTCCGGGGACTTCAATTTCATCCACTTTACTGTACTGGAATTCAGTCAGGTAATGGCTTAGCATTGCAAGTTGCTGAACACGAGGCCGAGCGTCCAGAATACCCTCATATCTGTCCCGCCATTGCTGTAGTTTCTGGACGTATTCGTACAAGTTAGGCTTGCTGTGGAGGAAATCCTCCTCGTACTCTTTCTAGAGAGCAGCGTAAATACTCAAAAAGTAGATTCGGATAAACGATACTTACTCTAACGGGGGGAGGAATGTTCATCGCCATACGAACTATAGTATCAATAGTGTGTTGGATGAGGAGCCCGTCGTCTTCTGGTGAATTCATTCGCACGACATAATTCTGTGGATGGAAGTGGTCAGAGATCGGATAGAATAGTCAGACATCAGTGATCACCTGTACTGCATCTTGCAACAGTAAACAAATGTTCCTGTAGATGTCTTCGTCGACCACCAATTTGAATTTATGTGATATCTGGTCGACCATCGTCTCTAAACTCAGTATGAGAAGGGGAAAGGAGGTTTTCAGGACATTGAGGATATCGTCGACGTGTTCGGAAGGCTGTCGAGGTTGGTTGGGAAGAGCATCTGGAGCGGGTGGTTGATTTGGATGATTCACGTCCGACGAAGGTGTTGCCTGCGAGACCTCGCCGTTTTCACGTGATGGATCTCCGACCGGATTGGCACTTGCAGCACGGGCAGCTTGCATCTTCTCCTGATTTTTTTTGATCATATGCATCTCTTCTCGCGTCGTCCGTAAATGATAAAAGAGTGCCTAGGGCGGCATTCGTCACTGCATAAACAAAGGAAGTGATCGCAAATACCTGAGGATAAAGCCTTGCCAAATTCATGAGCACATATCTTGCCTGTTTGAGTTCCCGTTGCGAAAGCGACAGTAGAAGTTGAGGTATGAGCGGGATCCAGAACCAGTACGCTGCATCGCCTTTGTAGGTATCGAAGGCTCGGGAAATAGTGAAGGCGTTATCGTCAAGGCTTAACAGCCACAATATCCGGGCAATCAACGGACGGCTCTTGGCACTCTTGTATTGGCCTGCGGCCTGCAGATAACAACTGACTGCGTTTGCAGCAGACCCAAGGTCACCATTATTCTCTTTGAACATGCGATCGTTATAACGACCCCACTCAGCCCATGCTTTGGCCTGGGTCATATCAAGTTGGACAGCTTGTCCAAATGCGTGATTTGCCTCGTCGTTGCGCCCGAACCGTGCGAAGAACATGCCCTTCAAAGTGTGGAATTCAGCCTTTTGGGATGAGGAGAAGAACATTAAGTTGGTGTTATTGATGACCTCCAATCCAGCCTGGAGGTCGTTAGGCTTTTGATAATGGCATCTGGCCTGCTCACGGAGCTTCAAGAAGGCCTCTGAGATCTCAATATTCGGCAATGTATAGATCTTGGTAAGGGATGTGAAACAGACGTCAAGGAGGTCATGGCGGCGGGCGACATGGGCAAACCGATTGATGATCCAGGCTGTTTCGTGATATCCGCGATATCCGTAAGTGGTATTGTTAGTAGTGGAACCTGCTGCAGGTTGGTTTGGAGGTGAGATGAGAGGGATGTATGCATTGTTGATGGAATGGAACACATTTTGCCTCCAGGCTACAAGATCACTCCAGATGCTGATGTCGTCGTGAAGGTTAGGAAGGCGTTCGCGCCAGGCTTGAAGTACCATCTTTAACTCCGACGACTTCTTCTCCAAGTTCCCCGCAGTCGTCTGTGACAACGACCCGAATATCTGGACGGCTTCCTGCAACTCCACGAACTGCTGGAAATGTTGGAGGAGAGGAACGTGGGCGGGCGAAAGATGGGGCGGTAGACTGATCCACTTCCTGAGAGATAATTGCATCGCGTCTTCCAGGATCTTCGTGAACTCGACGTTCTTTTCCAAGCCTCCAGGCATCTTGAGCAGGGCAACAAAGGCTTCGAAGACTCTGCGGCGCGGAGTCGGAGTCTCAGGAAGCTGATTGATTTGTTCTTCCAGAGTTTCTCGCTGAGCAGCCCATTCAACGGTCCTCCAAGCACTTTCCAGAAGAAGTTCTTGATTTCCTTCATTTCGAGCTAGGTCCTGGAGTAGATCCCACTGTTGTAGCTTTTCAGCGGATAGAATCCAATGATCTTCCCAGAGGCAATACTCGGATTCAGAGAAAGGGATCGAACCTGCACGAGCCTTGCTCTGTGCGGACTCGTAAGCAAGGGATGCCTGCTCCCACATTCCATTCTGCTCAAAGGCGATGGCAATATTCGTCTCCTGGTGAAGACAGCGACGCCGCCAGACGCCGTAGAACATGTCCTCCTCCCCAAGCTCTGCGTACACGTCTGCGAGTGAGTCGAAAACATAATCACGGACGGTAGCGTCGTCGTCTTTGACTTGATCGAAGGATGATCCCAATATTTCCAGTGAAACATACCAGGCGCCAAACGTTTTGGCGAGGAACTTGACGAGGTGGGGCGGGAGGGTCATTGGGGGTGAACAAGCTTGAATCCCTGAAAGTAACGTCTGGATGACGTTGGGCCTCAGATGTGCCTGGCGTATGTGGTAGTCTTTGCTCAAGAGGTTGATGAGGTGGAGAGAAAGATCAGCTTGTTCGCGACGGGACAGACATGACCACACGGATGGGAACACAGACACCCATGTGTCATGTGCAACTTGGGGATCAAGGAAAAGCAGACGCTGGACAGGGCGGATAATTGCATGGATTTTGGGACGGGGCATTGGGGGAGAGCTAAGGCCGGCCGATCTTCGATCAAGTGTAGTCAAGGCATCCATATCAGATGAACCAAGGATCAGATGAAGTGCGAGATAGATCCAGTTGTGGTCGGCTAGAGCTTCCCAACTTTGCACACCAAAAATATATGTCAGGCGACTCAGTAGTGAGCGTGGAACGCTGACATCTAGAAGGTCCATGAATTTCTCTCGAAGGACTGGATCTTTCGCACGGCAACCCAGGAGGAATGAGTGCTCTAATCGGGTGGTCAAGTCACTCCGCCGTAATGCTGGTTCCGTGTAGATCTCGTAGATGAGTTCCAGGTATGGTTGGAATATATGCTCCGAGCGATTTTCGTAGGAAGACATCTTCAGCAACAAGCTGGCCTTCTCCTTCATAGTTGGATATGATTCCGTAGTAGGCTTTGCCCAGGCTCTAGCGAGATCCAGGATATAACGGCAAAGGGGGATGCTTTTCGACTTCTCCACGAGGTATACAAGGGTGCTGAGTAGCACGCGGCGCTGTTCTCCGAGGAAGGCAACTGAAGTTTCGCATATTTCAATGATCATCTTGAGGAGTCGGACACCGTTTTCGAAGGTGGGCGTGGAGATGCTGACACTTTGGACATGATCTTTGGCCATTTTGCTGAGGAGCTTCCCGAGTGATTGACCGAAAGGGTCAATCCGCTCTGGTACGACTTCCACGACCGATTTCAGCATCAACACTGTTCCTCGAAGCGCCGTCGAGTTCCGTAAACCATCGTTAATGGCCGAATAAACAAATGCATGGAATTCTGATAGTTCGCCTGATTGTTCGTCGTCTTCCTTTGGTAGCGGGAACAGCCTGATAAGATGATCGAAGATGGGATGCAATGTCTCATTCAAGCTATAATCCTCGGCAACGAGTCCTTTCCGAACAAGTTTTTGCAGAATCGAGGCATTCGCAGTGTACCAGGTGTCATTCTGCTCACTGGCAATGACTTGCAAAACTTTGGCAGATGCGAGAGCCTGACTAAGAGCATGTTCGCTAGAGAGCTCGTTCTGTTTCATTGCGTCACCTCAAATCCAATTTACAATAAAATATATCGTACCTGTTCCAGTGCCCGTGAAAAGAATCGAAGACCGACAGTAACATCAATCCATCCTTTAGGACCGACAAGCATTTGGAGCAAAGGTAGAGCGCGTGGTATGATGACAGCTCTTGCAGCCGGCTCATGCGGAAGGCAGCAGAGCCTCACAAGATAACTGACCATATTCTCGCGATAACCTAAGGGTGTCACCCACACCAAGTCAATCCTACTGGCATCCGTCGTCGTGGCCGCGGATTGGGCCGCTTGAGCTGCCTTTTCCTCCCAAGTGAAAATTGTTTGGAGGAGATCGACTGAGAGCAACCGTGATTCATGTGTCGACGTCGTGGCCATACCCAGCTTGGCGATTGCATTGGCCAAGTGGGGGATGAAGAGCGCACGGACTGGATAGAACAAGTCGGTCTGTTTGACAATCAAGTGAAAGATTGTGATCTGCTGAGCTATGCCTTCTTCGGCGAGAAGTCGACGAGTGGTTTTGGCCCACTGCGGGTGGCCTGTCTCAGCAGTTTCAGCGCGCGGAAGGGATGGTGCAAGTGTTGCCAGTGCTTCTGAGCGAACACTAGCTCTTCCCTCGGAAGGTGGAGCACGAAGTAGACCTGTCCATGCGCGCAAAATGAACTTTTGTGGCGTCTGGAATGCAGCAAAGAAACGGGCGGCAAGAAGATACGCGGTTTGCTTAACAAGAATGTCTTCCGACAAGGTGATAAAATGCCAGGCACATTTGATTATATCCTTTTTGACGTCTTCAAGGAGGTCGGAGTAGTGTTGAACCAGAACTGTGGTGAGGTAGAGGACTTCAGTTTTGAACACGTCGTCCGCTTCGGTAAATGTGTCAGATTCGGTAATGGGGCGCCAAATGATTCGTTCCATCTGATTTATGAAGGCCATGTCGAGTAGCTGTTCGCGCGGTGCAGGTCGAGTTGCGTGAACAAGCAAGGTGGGAGTTACGACATAGCGAATGAACTGTGTTTTATGTGACCACGAATACGATGAATCACGGAACCAGGTAAGGAATCGCATCAAGACATTGCGTCGGAACGTGATGCTCTCACTCAGAGCGATGTGGTGATAAAGGAAGCTGGTGACACGAACTAGATCCATGCCTAAGTTTCGCGTGAATATGACGACGATTTCAAAGATCAGATCGATGCGAGGGGACTGCTTCGACGCCTCCACAAATATGTCAAGCATCACGATGTGTCGTTGAACAACTTCGGGGACGGCGACAGCACTTTGTTCAGGCTGAGAGATCTCCGAGTGCCATACATTCAGCAGAGCATCAATCACGTATCCATTTTCGGCCAGCCAACCGGGGACCAAACGAATCAGATCGCGGAATAAGAGCATGGCGGGGAGCGTGTAACTATCTCCAGGACCACGGAGGAAGTTCGTTGCAATGTATGATGTCCGCGAAGCCAACTCACGCTCAAGATTCGGAGCAAGCTTGCCCTCGAGAATACTTCGCAGCGTTCGCATATGCCGCGGGAAATTGAGGTGGCGGAGGAAGAAGTCAATTCCCTCGGCAGGATATCGATCGAGATACTTTGCGAGTGGCTCGGAGAACGGGCTTTGGGTTGAGAAGCACATATGTGACTCCGTCTGCACGATAGCATTGACAAGATTTTCGAGGAAGATATTTGCGGCTGAAGGCAAGAGGTGAAAGATATTGGCTAGGCGGACGAGCTTTGTGATACCCTCGTTATTCGTGAGCGGAAGGCGCGCCGATTCATTGAGCATTTGTGGGTCGGCAACGATCCGGAAATGATCGAGGAGTTTATGGCCAATCTCTACTTTGAAGTAGTTGGTGAGCAGTTCCAACAGGCGGGCAAGCCCTTCTAACCCGGGAACTGACAACCGTTTCGGATCGGCAAGGTTCATCAAGATCGGGCGTAGGCCAGTTTGCAAAAGTTCTTTTGGGAGACGACTTTGGTGGGTGAGAACCATTCTAAGCCCTTCGTGTGCGACGTCCTTGATCTCGGGCGAGGGGGAGTACAGAGACTTGAAATACACACTTGTCACTCTGGGAATGACTTTATGAGTCAAGGAGACGGATAAGAAAGGCAGATATATACCTTTGTCTCGTTTGAACCTGACGTTGGAAAAAGTCGGTGAGAGGCATCGAAGCTGTCAAGAGTTTAATGCATGCAACACGCAATTGAACAACTTCAAGAGTGCCTTGGCGGGCTGTTGCTCGTCCCAATAGAGCGGCGTCTTCGGCGTCTGCCAAAGCAAGCGTCTCATGAAGAAGGCGAAGAAGTTCATCATTCAATTCCACAAGCGGAGGATCCAAGCTGACACAGTAACGAATGGCTTCGATCATTCCAATTTGCTTCATGAAAGGAAGGGCTCTGAGGGGTTTTGTGTAGATTCCCGTCAGGGTGCGCTCTCGATGGGGCATCAAGAGCTCGATAGCGGGGCGCCCGCTTAAAGCAACCAGGAACTCTATACACGACTGGGCAGCTTGGCGAACTACTGGATTTGCGCTCTGAAGTTCGGGAGAGAAGATACCGACGAGATGAATGAGCTTGTTCCTCGCGAGTCCCAGGTTCTCCCCTTTAATTTCGAGCTCCGAAGTGCAGATCCGTAACACACTGAGAAGAAGATTGCTAACTTCGTCTACATCTCGAGGGAGGTCTTTCGGGAGATCTTTCAGAACATGCAACAGAGTTCTGATGAGGTCGATTTCACGTTCCATGACCCATCTTGTACCGTAGACGGGGAGGGAGATGATATTTTTGATGCCATAGCACCCTGCACTTTTGTGGATCCACGAATCTTCAAGGCAGAGTCCCGTGATGCGGCTTGCTATTTGATGGAGGATTCCCATGATATCCTGTGGGGTGACGTTGGGGCTATTTGGGGCGACAAGGTCTTGTAGAATGACAATAAAGATGGATTGAGCAGCCTGCGCCTGAGCTGGTTGATCACGAGCAAGACCATGTGGCAACGAGTCGAGGAATGACGCGAGAAGTCCGCTAGTCGAGGATCGAGCTCCTGGCCCTCGTGAATGAATACGGCGGATCTCGACCTCAAACGCGTATTGTGCAACCTTCCTGATGAGCGATTCGGCTTGAGTTTCCAGGTCAGAGATGTTGAGTGCGTCAAATACACCCTCCATTCCTTGCACGAACACATCTTCGATGTTTTGGCCGGAAATTCCCTAGTAATTGATTAATTGGAGAGGAAAAGACAAGTCACTTGAGTTCGTTTACTGACCTCATGGAGCATCACTGTTAGGCAGTTCTCCAAGAGGATATACGAATAGTTGCGATCCAACGTAGAACCCTTCAACAATGTCCTGCAAGCTAAAGCGATGATTGGACCAAGTTCAAGCTTCTCTCCCAATCCACCAAAAGTTATGGCAACCTTTGCTAGTTCGGAATGGCTGCGGTATTTGAGAGCTGGCTCCCTCGTTAGCAAACGACGGTTACGCCCACCTAATTTTCCCAAGATGCGAATGGTGGTGTGAGCAGGATGGTGATTTGCTGGTAATGGCTTCAAATGACCGTGAAGCGCCTCCATCAGCTCTCGGAGCACTGTACTGAGCGTGGGATCAAGAAAATCCGGCGTGAGGTTATCGATGCAGAGTTCGAGTGTTCGAAGTCCCTGGGAAACCAACTCGGGTCCACCTCGCAACGCGAGAGCCAGGGGTTGCATGAGGTAGGTGAGATGAGGAAGAAGATGGGTCAGGCGCAATGGGACCGTAAGACACAACTCCACGATCATATCCCGAGTGTGACCCTCGGAGGCCATTAATTGGCGATTGAGACTCTCCAGCATCTCTGGCAACAAAGGCAACACAGCAGTATAGAGCAGCTCGAACCTACCCCCACCCCCACCAATAGCCCTAAAAAGAGCACGAAGGAGATGGAAATAGTTCGTCGGTTTGGTCGCTTTAGCGGCTAAGGGGAAGCAGTCCATTAGGAGCTTCGGAAGATATGCCTTCAAGATAGGTTCATTTGCGACTGGGTGGACTGAGACCGCACCGAAAGCCATCTTGAACAACCGTATGGTGGCGGCGGCAGTCATATCGTCGTACTCTCCGAGGAGATTCAGTCGGTCAACCAAAAATCCCAAAACAATGGCGAGGAGAGTCGGAGACGTAGCCTCGCGGGTAAATAGGAACTGGCAGACGTTGAGGAGGATCATCCGCTTCGAGGCATTGTTGAAGAAAAATTCCATCTTATGTGTCCAGACCTCCTGGAATACGTGAAGGTTCATTTCGAGGAGTGCGTGCCCGAACCAGTCAATCGCATCGTTCTGATCGTTGATACGAGGATCGGGGTCGAAGAGAGACATGCATCGCACGCACCCTTCGAATAGCCGGAAAAAAGCATCGCCGTCAGGAGTCGTCGCGTTGCACTTCTTTAGATTTGCAAGGGAGACACGGAATCCATGCAGGAGAGTCCTGAACATGAGGCGTGATTCTAACAAGCTCGTTAGTCCACGGATATTATCTAGTCTTAATCAAAGAGGTCTGACCGACTGTAAGCTCCTCTGGTTTTTCCATTGCATAGATTGCACTTCCAACTGGGCGAGACTTCTCGATGAAGGCAGAGTCAATGATGACTTCTTCAGTGCTATCCTTCAGTTGTACAGCACTCGCAGCAACTTCATCTTGAATTAATGCGAGAGCCTCCAAACGCTGTAAGCATGTTTCAAACATAGACCCCACGAGTCGTGCGGATTCTTTGTCGTCTCCTTTTGCGATGATAGGATCGGTTAGTCCAAAAAGCATCTTCGCCGCCATAGTATGGAGGTTGCTCCCAAGCGCGGGATTGTGAATAATCTTGGAGAAGACGTGGACAGAACGCGCTAGTTGTTGTGAACTAAGGTCATTCCGAATGTGATGCACTAAATCAGCGATAGCGCTATACACAACAGCCCTGGTTGACTGCTGAGTCACTTGCAAAGGATCAATGCAAGGAAGTGACATACCTCATCATTTCCTTGCTGCTAACACCCTTTCCTAACAATACATCCTCATCTAGAAGTTTGTCGAGATACGGCAAGAGTGCTTTTCGAGCGTTAAGGCCCATCAAATGACGAAAGACAACTATCAGCTCCTTTGCTATACGTGAGACATAAATATAGGACAAGCAAAAGACAACTAAAAACCTTTCGCAGAGCGATTCCATTTGGAGGACAGTCTTGCAACATGCGTAATGCAGTTAGAATCAGGATTTCGGCGGAGGCTTCGTCGGGCTCGCCGGGGAACCTCATGACATATGCAACGTACGACAAAACCTAGCTCAACGTCAAAAATGTAGAGGGTGTTTACTTCGACAAGCGTACCTTTATCTGACAATGAATGAAGTCAGAGTAAGCAGAAGCATTTTTGATAGTCGGAGCCACTCCAGACCAAATTCCACCCATCGCTTCATAGTCTTCTCTCGCTTTCTGTTGCACCGGCGCCTGAAGCGCGAGAACCTCAAATGCAGGAGGTAAAGTCGCGTGTATGAGGCCAGTGACCATTTGACGATGTATTTGGGAAATTATGACGATGATCATTGCCATTTCTCCGATTATCTTGAAGCTGTGACTACACAAAGGAACGACGTTGGGGTCGAGAGGGGCGGAGTCTTCTGAGAAGACATCTGAGACGAGTTCCTTGACGTTATTGAGGCCTTGTTTGAATATGGCGATATATTCAATGAGAAATTCCTCCGTAAGAGCCCTGTAGCCGCGGACAAGGTCGAGGAGGATTTTGTATGCCACTGAGCCATTCTCATCGTTGTCGATGCGGAGTACCTGCAGCACGCAAGAGAATATCTCAGAGACATATGGCCTGACTGCCTCGTTGATAGGAATACGGTTCATGATTTCGAGGAGAAGGCGGCGGAACTGGTATTCTAGGGTGTCCTTTTGGGTTACGACTTCACCAGTGCGAAGAAGGTCGAGGATAGCTGGTAGGAGAACAGGAACCGCTCGAATTGATTCGATATCGCGGACTGTGTCGATCATTTCGCGTATTTCTGCAGCCACTGCATGCTTGGTCTTGAGGTCTGGAGGGTGAAAGCAAGAAGTTAATGTCAAATGGGTATCAGGGGCGGAAATTACAAACCTATATTGGGATCTGCAATTCTCCCGGCGCGTATTTCTAGGTCGGACGTGGTGCCCAGGTGAGAACTGGGCTCCATGGTGGGCAAGCCGTCCAGTTCACTGCTCAGACGAGGATGGGGTTGCCTATTTTGGAGAAAGCGCGCTATAGTGTTTGCATGTGTGTAGTTCACGTGACTTACCACCTCTTTCGACAAGAGACAGCGACGGTCAAACTGACTGTTGGGCCTCTTGGACACCAACGACGCCATCATCATCATGTTCCCGGCCTCTGGCGTATAAGCAAGCCGCCCTTCGTTTTCCCTCTTTACTTCCATCTCGTTGGCCCCTAGAGCGGGACTCTAAGGCTGCACACATTCTTTGCCTTCGACCTTCTTTCTACCCCACATTTTCTTCAAACCGACGTTCTTTATTGTTGCCCACCAGTGGGGTGATTATTCTATTGCGCTAGTCGCATTTGTTACAGGCATCATGGATATCCCCAGTATCAGCGAATTCACTGCCCATCCAGACTAGTACGCGTTTCTAGCCTCTGGAGATCACATTTCACAATAACTTGACATTATAATTAGCCAGCAGGTTGCTTCTTTCTTCCTCGGCGCCGTCTTTATTACCAGCCTCAATTATTCGTTTCGGTGGATACGGGGCATCTTTCCGCGATTTAGGCACTGGATTTCCCGCAAGCGCTCAACGGCCAACGATGTAGAAAACAACATCTCTGAGAAAGCTTCGATAACAGGTTCTCTCAATAGCCTCTCGCCTGCAGAGAATCAAAGCTTCGTCTTTGCTCTCTCGCTCTGCTTCACTTTTGCCAGTGTTGCTTACTTTGCTTCATTGCTGTCCTTCAGCCAAAGTGGTGGAGCTACATGTGGTCAGTACATTTGTGTTATTATGTCCATACACCCATTCCTGACATGAATTGTGTCGTAGCTTTTGTCGTAGCTTGGGGAGGCATGGCAGCACAGACGGCCTCGATCATTGGCATCCTCATGCTTGTTTTGGAGTTGAGGGGCCTAGGTATCGCAAATCTGGAGTTTTATGTAGCTCTTGTTACCCTGTTTGTTGCAATGAGTTAACACTAATTCGATCTATATCGCGTTTATCAGCCCTGACTCTCTGTTTCTAGTCTTCGTCTTCGTCAACAATGCCGTTGGAACGGGTGCTTTAAGGTATGCGACTTAATCCTCGTCCGAGTAAGATTATTTACCCTTGAATATATTTTTTAGACCTTTGAATATCTCTATTTGTTACAGAAAACAGTACGCCGGTATGATTAATACGAATTGCAACGTACTCATCATAATTGCTCAGCTTCTTACCCACTGCCCTTACAACCTCCTTGATTTCTATCTTCCTCGAGGTCTATGTGCTCTCAAGGCTTGCTGTTCTACTCACGCGTCAAGCCACTCTAACAAGTCCGCCTCGCACCCTGCGCGATAGCAGAATCGGCAAGGCACTTTCTCTACTGTTCCTGGAACTGTTAACCATCGGTCCCTCGGCCGTACACATCACCTTACTCGCAGACT
The DNA here is from genome assembly GCA_018856295.1 of Blastosporella zonata. Taxonomy (NCBI): domain Eukaryota; kingdom Fungi; phylum Basidiomycota; class Agaricomycetes; order Agaricales; family Lyophyllaceae; genus Blastosporella; species Blastosporella zonata. Next base: position 111,799 of record JAFLHD010000007.1, on the reverse strand, counting down.
TTATTCCTGTTAGTATCGGCGCTCTTTTTGTTCTAGGTGAAATCTATTTTGTCACGTACGGTTTGCCGAACACTGACTTTTATCTAGTGGCGTTCAATTGCTTTAGGTCCTCTCCAATTGAGGATGTTCCATCGCTTGATCGCACTACCGCGCCTCCTATCTCAGTACCAGGTATTGTGAGGCGATCCGACTGGTTTAGAAGCTCCTCTGGTTCCTCTCAGAATCGGGACAACGGCGAAGTTGAAGCATATCCGTCCTCGCCTCCTGTTCCCGGGTCATTTCCCCATCCATTCTCGGCCCAATATCAAGGAGAGATATCCCGCTTCAGTACCACCGAGACGACTATGAGCCATGAGCCCGTTATTCAGACGGCGCAGCGTTCGGCGCCACCACGAACAGCAAGAGCTATCGTCGTCACACCCTCTGATATGCAGTCGTTTCCAACAGCTTCAACGCAGGGTGTAACAGAATTCACTTCGGTGACGGTCATACCACCTCCATCGCCGGCCGTGGAAGTACAGGTTTCGTCACCAGAACCATCCCTAGCAGTAACGCCAACGAGTCTCCTGATGCACCCATGGCATGAGGGACCCCGATCGATGAATGGTGCAGAAGGGTATGATCGCAAGTCGTTTACTTCAACGATAAGAGCGGCGGACCGCTTGTCGTATACGTACCAAGGGTTTGCCTTCCCAGTGCCACCTATTCCATCGCCCACCAATGCGACACGCCGGTATTCAAGCTCGACGTTGGCCTCACCGATGTTTTCTCAGGAAGGCGACGAGGATGGGGAAAGGAAGAAGACAGTGAAGCTGTTAACCTTTGCATCGACGTTCCGCAGCTCAGGAGGAGGAACGGGAGTTTTATAGGAGCGATTACGTAATTGAATAGTGGACTACGACAATCGCAGCGGCCGTTGTTAATTTACACGAACATGTCCAGCGAACTTTTGAAACAGATACAGGCTGGAAAGAAACTGAAGAAGTCAGAAACTAGCGACCGCAGTGCTCCAAGTCTCGACACTGGCAAGTCTGTTGGGGGTGGTGGAGGTGGTGCTCGCGCACCCGCTGTTTCCGCAGGTGGACCGACTCTTAGCAGCGGTGGAGGCAGTGGGCCCCCACAACTAGGCGGACTTTTTGCTGGTGGAATGCCCAAACTGAAGCCTGCTGGACAGAACGGTAAGGTTGTTCCCTGTCTGAGCTGACTTACATCTCAAACACACCTTTGATCATCCAGCGAAACCAGCTAACCTAGCGAAGCCACCCTCGATTCCCAAACGTGATACACCGAGTCCAGCGACTCCAGTGAGGACAGTTCCCAGTGTACCGCGCAGTGCAGCGATTCCAGTGAGAACGGTGCCCACTGTTCCACCGACTGCGCCGACACCTGTGAGGACAGTTCCCAGTGTACCATCCAATCCAACGACCCCGGTGAGAGCCGTGCCCAGCGTACCGCCGACTGCACCTCCACCACCCAGGGCCCCCCCGCCGCCGGCTAGAGGCCTACCTCCGCCCAAACCTGCAGCGCCAGCTCCTGCTCCGCCCAGTCGGCCTGCGCCAACTCTTCCTGCCCGGACAGTCCCTGCTGCTCCTGAGTCTACACCTTCTCCCCGCACGGCGCCGCCCCCTATACGTGCGCCAGCTCCTCCAGCGGCTCCTGCGCCTCTTGCTCGCACCGCACCAGCTCTCCCGTCGCGTCCTTCGCCTGCACTCCCTCCACGGTTAACTCCAGCTCTTCCGCCTCGTCATGCAACACCATCACCACCCTTATCGGCACCGGCTACGCGACAGGTGCCTGCGGTCCCGCCTCGTCTACCACCTGCATCTCCTGGTCGAGTCCCCCCGCCTATAACTCCAGGCAGAGCCCCGCCACCGCCACCCCCTCGGCCATCTAGCGCGGGCCCCTCTTCTTCTCCTGGAAGAGTACCTCCTCCTCCCCCTGGTCGAAAATTAACGCCTGCCAACAATGGCATCCCTGCACCACCCCCGCGTGTTCGTGCGCTATCTGAAGCAGACCCTCCGCCAGTGCGGGTACCGCCGCCTCCTGTGGCCCCTCGTTCTAGTCTGATGCCACCCACCCCAGCATCAGCATCTGCGGTTTCGAACTTGCTACCCCCGACCCGGCGAGTGTCATCAGTCAGCCAGTCAAATGGCATATCGCCGCCCTCTCGTAAAAGTAAGGTTGTGTTTGAAGTAAATCTATCATCATCTAACCGCTTAAGCTAGTTCCTTCACCACCTCCGACTTCTGGAGGCCACACGTTCCCCGTGTCAGACTTTCCACCACCACGCGACTTCCAAGGCGCGGCTAGAATATATTCCAGTGGACGATCACGCGGAAGTAATTTTGATGTTAAGGCACTATAGGTCTCGTGTACATAGGTATAACAGTACTGCATATTTAGCGGGAAGACTACGGAGTAATAGCACGACGTGGAGATAGGATGATGGGTCCGGAGAAGGACCGACAGAATAGACTGAAGCGCCCTCGGCAAACAACCCGAACATGTTTGTCAGACGCGTGCAAGGTTGACACGTCAGTCCAACAATTTCGATATAAGGAGTGATATACTCACATCCCAACTTATTCACCTTCCACCATGCGTCTCTCCTCCGTCTCCTCCCCGGTCTGCCTCCTCGCCCTCGCCTCTCTCGTTCTCGGCGAGACTGCCTCTGATGTTCTCAAGTTGACCTCGTCAACTTTCGAGGAAACTGTGAGCAGCAATGAGCTCATGCTCGTAGAGTTCTTTGCTCCCTGGTCCGCGTCTTTTTAATTCTCTTTCTTCCCATCTTTCTTACCCTTTCACAGGTGCGGTCACTGCAAAGCGCTTGCCCCTCACTACGAGGAAGCGGCCACCGCTCTCAAGGACAAGAACATCCAACTTGCGTCCGTCGACTGTGTCGACCAAGCAGACCTCTGCCAGTCTAAGGAGGTCCAGGGTTACCCGTATGTACACACCTCCTCATATCATTCATGTCTAACTCCCCACGGCAGGACTTTGAAAGTCTACAAAAACGGCACCCCTACCGACTATACGGGTCCCCGCAAGGCTGATGGCATCATCAGCTATATGGCCAAGTGAGTCTCTCCAGTTAGCAATACAACCAGTGTCTTACCGTTTGTTAGACAATCTCTCCCTGCTGTGTCTGAGGTCACTGCCGCAAACCATGAAGAGTTCTCAAAAGCCGACAAGCTTGTCGTTGTTGCCTACCTTCCCACTTCTACCTCCGTCCCCGCACCCGAGTTTAGCGCCGCGGCTGAGAAGCACCGCGATGACTACCTCTTCGGTTTGAGCACTGATGAGGATGCCGCCAAGGCTGCTGGTGTCGAGGCCCCTGCTATTGTTGTTTACCGCAGCTTCGATAGCCCTCAATCCGTGTATCCCTACCCCGTTCTCGACACCACCAGCCAGGATCTCGAAGAGTGGCTCAGTGAACTCTCCATCCCCATCATCGACGAAGTCAGCGGTGATAACTACGCCGTCTACGTGCAGAGCTCTAAGCCTCTTGCCTACCTCTTCCTCGACCCCAGCGCCGAGGGTAAGGACGCTGCCATTGAGGCCATCAAGCCCGTTGCGCTCAAGTACAAGTCCAAGGTCAACTTTGTCTGGATCGATGCCATCAAGTTCGGTGACCACGCCAAGGCCCTCAACCTCCAGGAGGTCAAATGGCCCGCATTCGTCGTTCAGGACCTCACCAGCCAGCTCAAGTTCCCCTTCGACCAAGCCAAGGAAGTCACCCCTGCTGCCGCTGACGAGTGGGTTGAGCAATACCTTGCCGGCAAGATTGAGCCTACCCTCAAGAGCCAGTCTGTTCCTGAAACTCAGGATGAGGCTGTCTACACACTTGTTGGCAAGTCATTCGATGATGTTGTCTTCGATGATTCCAAGGACGTCTTCGTCGAGTTCTACGCTTCGTGGTAAGTGTCTTATTTCCCTTGGTGAGCTACCTCGTGTTCACTATCACTCGCACTAGGTGTGGCCACTGCAAGCGTCTTGCACCTATCTGGGAGAACCTTGCTGAGAACTATGGGCCATCAACGGGTCTTCTCATGTATGCTCTTCATCATTTCTTCGCCGCTTAAAACTAACTCCTCCGTTCAGTGCCAAGATGGAAGCACAGGAGAATGATCTTCCTGCCAGCGTTCCTTTCCGCATCTCTGGATTCCCTACTCTCAAGTTCAAGCAAGCTGGTAGCCGCGAATTCATCGATTATGAGGGTGACCGCTCGCTGGAGAGCTTGACTGCCTTTATTGAAGAGCATGCCAAGAACCCCCTGAAGCCTGTGGTCGTAGCTGAGCCTGAAGCTCAAGTGCCCATCTCCAACACCAATGCTTCGGAACCTGCTGGCCACGATGAACTTTGAGAAGTTACTCAAACATACTTACTTTAGTTACAGAAACCTAGCCTGTCTCACGTTTCTGTTGTATTAACGCAGCGTAACTTAAACCAAATTTCACGCATCGAAAACATACTTGGCGAAAAGCGAGTTGGTTAGATATATTTGATTACATGATTGGTATGTATGACGCTTATGCGTTTCTTTGTGCCAGCTCTTTCTTGGATTTATAGAAATCAGAGAAAGAGAGTCTCACCCCGAGGAAGCGACAATCAAGGTCGGGATGTACCTGCAAATGATGCACAATCGTCTGCGCACGTTCCGTAAAGGAAGAACTGTACTCCGCGAGTCTCCCTAGCAAATCTGGCAAAAGGTCTGAGGCAGGCCCATTAGACTCTTCATCGTGACGGGTGCGGCCAGTGTGCACACCCTGCGAGAAGGATTCAGTAGAGGAGGAAGATATCCAACAAGGCACCCACCCGCTGTGCATCCAGCTTTTCATCGCGCCGTGACGACTCTGTTAGACAGTAATTGTAGAAATTGTCCTGTAAAAAAATTCAGCAGCTTGGTTTAGCCGGGAAGATCGACAAGATCGCACTATGGCTTCACGATATTGTAGGACAGTGGAGAATAGCTCTTTGACTTGACTCAACACGGTCTCCTGTTTTGTTTTGAACGGGAGAAATGTACCATACAATTAAAGCAACGGACCTCTTTTCCTGTCTTCGAACTCAGAAGGAGCACCTTCTTTGCCATTCGATCCAAATACGATTGATGGGCGTCCAGCAGAGCATCCAGATCTCCCTCTTTCTTATTCAAGAAGTCGATCAAGACCTTCCATGAACATCCAATAACTTCCAACTGGCAATATGCCTGCATTTGGCGGACAAAGTGAATCATTTCTGCCATTACGATTCGGATCTTATGCCACTCGTACTCCAGCTCTTTGTATCGTTAGCGACGCTTGCAGATGGTAAGGTATAAAACCCTACCGGGAACACGAAGGAAATTGCGGGCGCCCCCTGCTATTCGCATCCAGCCAACGTTGAGAGCAGCTTCGATACGCTTCATTTGCCAAAGATGCCTGAAGAGCTTGAGATAAGTCTCCATGGACGTTGGATCAAGAACAGTGTCGATTGGTGCGTCAACTTTGTACTCCAGTGTGAACACGTCCCACCCAATTTCTCCATGTGAGTATTCGAGCATTCGTGCATCAAGGCGTCGCCGGACGTCCAACGGATCACTGATAGCATTTGATGATCTTAATGCAGTATCCAAATGGGCCGTTAGGTTGTGTCGGTATAAAGTGTTGGCTGGTCGCCCCAGACTTGTTCTATGCAAAATCAGCCTCCCATTCTGTCCTTCAGTTAGCAGAAAAATTTACCCTAAAGCTTCCATCAACCTATCAGCGAAGTCGCCGTGTCCCAGTAGTAGATAATTCTTGAGCGCAGAAAGATGATCCAAGAGTTTGAACTTCTCGATAAACACCTCAAACAAACGTTGGCTTGCGATTTGATAGGCCGTATCAATAGATCGCTCGAGTCCCGCTATATCGCTATACTTCAGAGCTACACGAGATAAGTCTTTCCAAACACGACTCAGGGACGAGGGCACTCACTGCCTCCAGTGTCGCTCATTTTTTCGCGGGTGACGACCCAATCACTGTCATGGCAGCTGTACCGAATGAAATTCAAGCTTTTTCCTGTCGAAAAAATCTAGCAAAGTTTCAATTAGTAGTGTGGCATAGTTCAAGAGCCTGGTGGACACACCTTTCTTCCGAAAGCCTCACCCACAAACATTGGAAGCATCTCCTTCTGGAATTGGTATTTCGTTTCCCATAACCTCAGGCCACTTTCGCGCAAGCTTGAAACATCGTCCGAATCACCACCAAAACCTCCATCAACGGAAAGCTGGCCGATCCCTCCAGCCAGGGACGAAGGGTGCACATTTTGAATGTGAGCCATAGACTGATCCAGCGCGACGAAAAACTCTGAGAACGGATCATATAGTTCCCCAGAAAAGAGCCATTTGTGGAGAGTGGCAAAGAACGGTTTCGACACCTTGAAGGGTCTGCATCAGTGTGATGCTTGAAATACAGAAGAAAAACACCGACTTCTTCCAGCAACTGATCTGTGAATTTCCGCACAAACGGGTCACCATTGTCGGCATATCCATGTATAAGATTCACAAGAGCGCCGCCATGGGTATCTTAAGATGAGGTTACAACAATAATGCGGCTGAAAGATAAATGCTGACCTCGAGCACTTTCCACGCAGACACTCATCATCCGCATGCGCAATCTCCACTCGTTGATCCACACGTCAAGTCTCCGTAGAGTCAATGCTGATATTTCACCAATATCATGGGTACCTTCGGGATCTTCTTGGCCTGTTACGGTAGTAGCCATTTGGGATTCAAGGATGGCAATTAGCCGGTAATACTCAGTCAGTTGTGATTGAAGGTGATGGCAAAGGCTTTGCTCAATCATGCCAACCACTGTTGCAGCTTCCGTGCCACGTACGTAGGCCTCAACGCGTGTGTATAGATACCCGACTTCAGACAGTCGATGGATGAGAGCTTTTGTTGGGGCTGATATGGTATGTTTCTGTGGTTGATATGAGGGTTATTGGGCTGCCGCATATTTCTGGACGCACGGCATCATCCCCAAATACGAGGGTGTTGTATGTATCTGATCCATCGTTAAAAGAGAACCGAATATGCTTCCCAGATATACCCTGTAGTAAATACAGGGCATCCCGAAGAAGGAGCCGTTCAGGGAGTTGAGAAAGGCCTAAGAATAGAATCAAAGCTAGGTATACACAGTGGCTACAAAACGCACCAATTTTGGCACGGTACTCTCGCAAAAGATCCGCTTTCGCTCTGCTTCGAGGTAGATGTGGTCCAAGAGGGGCTTGCTCGGCGGGCTTGGTCGTTGTTGTCCGCAGAGTGGGTGGTGGGGGGGCGAGTGAGGGCAAAAAAAGGGTGGAAATTTGCGATTGATTCGAAGAGGCGAGAGTCAATAGAAACAGCACTGAAGCGTGCTTCCTTGATAGCACAGGCTACTTAATAATCAGTGTCGGTACATGAAGGGCAGCGAAGAAAACCCGCCTGATCAAGGAGTCGCGAGAGCAAGTTGGTAAATTTGAAGGAACTAGACCCAGAAGGTGATTTTTGAAGCACTAGTAAAGACAAGTATCAGCATCGACCAATCGAGTACACTGAATTAGGCCATACAATGTCGTTTAACTTGATCTGAAAGATATCCAAGGTCGGGTTCATTATTACGACCTATGTTACTATGGACTCATGTGTCATACTTTGAAAATCAGGAGATATAACAAGTCTAGTACCTTGTCAAGATGTCCTGACAGTGAGAAACAAGCTCCTCCCTGAGAGCACGATCCTCTCGCGCCGAAGGGACTACAGAAGTGATGAGATTTTCAAGGGCAGAAGCCATTTTCCTGGGAACAGGGCTAAGAAAGCATCATTCTTTTTGAACGACAGTGGTTTGGACGCGTCTATATGATCATGTGATGCTTGTGTATATTCATGTTGCCAGGAAAACGTCTTTCTCATAGATTTGTAAGAGTTTTTACAACCTCCCGTACAATTTTTTTTGTATACTTTGATAGCATCTATACGCAAGATCTCCCGCTCAACTCGTATAAAAATTACAGCCGGTAAAGAATCACGTTTCCAACATTGATAAATGTGAATGACGGAAGAGACTCAGAGCTTCGTAGGTTTAAGACCATCCTTGAAGAAAGTGAAGTACGCTGGCCATCAAGAGTCAGCAAGTACTAAGACGGATTATTGTCGTTTATAACTTACGGGTGATTCCGTCAGCCTGGATGCCGAAGAACAGGGTGAGTACCTTCACAAGCCGAAAACTGCTTGACATACCCGATAGTTCAGAACGGCTACCATACCATTGGGATTCATACTTTCGCCAGTGTACTGTTCATGAGAACGGTGAGTTTCATATCCTCGTAGATCTATCACATCGACCTACGAAATCAAAGTCTGCGAAATTGGCAAAAACCATCCCAGCGTAAGCCTTGGCACGCTGTTGAAAGGCGTTCTGTTCAGGACTCGCTGGCGCTTTAGTACCCTCGGGCAGGTTAGGATCCGCGGGGAACAATTTAACCTGAAGAGCTTGAATGTAAGCCTGGAGATAGATCAGCGAGATTGTAGGTTATAGTCAAGTTCAGCAATGAGATACCTTAAGGTATGGACGGAAGCTTTTAAGGTCGCCAAAGGAGGTTTGCTTCAGGCGGAATGAGTGAACAACATCGTTCACTTTAACAACATCATCCTCAAGAGCTTCATCGCCACCCTCAGCAGACGGGTTGGCACCTAGATGGATGTCAGTAAAAAGGCAGGTATTTGTCTACCCACGAGAAAAAGAAGGTATGCATACCGATATCAACATCGCCACCAGGCTTGACCGTTATCATCTGGCAGTTAACCTCGTAAACGATATCGGTAGTTGTGCTTTTCGGGACGCTTCTCAGCTTGTTTGAAGAGGGGACAGAAAGATAGCGCTCACTAATCGAAAGCATCAGAGAACATCTCGTCAGTGCTAAGAATATCTTCGAACAAAAGCATGGTGGGCGGAGGCGAGGGAGGTAGAGGAGAGCGGGTTGGGTAGAGAAAACTTTGGAACTGATGATCAGTCTTATCGGAAACACACACGTGGGAACATGACCAGGTTCGGGAGAGCACGTGCACTTTATATTTTTCAAAAACGAAGGCGCGGCTCTACCGCAAAGTGAGGCGCAACGATGGAATATCAACCAGTCGTCGTTCAATCCCATCCTCGGCCTTCAATCTCCAAGCACAGCGCAGAATCGAGATATTGGCGTCAATTCAAGCACCCTGTTTTTGTCAAAGAATACGCCCCAATCACTTCAATCCACTTCTCGCCATCCAAACCACATCGGTATGCTGTGACGGCCGCGACCCGAGTGCAGATATACGCACCTCGTACCCAGAAGATCACAAAGACTATTTCCCGATTCAAAGATGTGGCACGCAGTGGGAGCATTCGACAAGATGGCAAACTCGTCGTGGCTGGCGACGATAGTGGCTTAGTACAGGTGAGAATAGACAGTAACTGTTTGTGACAAGAAAAACTCACTCGAATATTGCTAACAAGGTGTTCGACATCAACTCTCGTGCAATCCTTCGTACCCTTGATTCCCATAAACAACCTGTTCATGTCACAAAATTCTCGACGCTTTCACCTACTCAGATTCTATCTTGTTCCGATGACACTACAGCCAAAATTTGGGATGTACCCTCCCAGTCCACGATCTCTACTTTTACGTCCCACACGGATTATGTGCGCTCTGGCCAAATATCAACTTCCAATCCCCACATTGTTTTGACTGGGTCTTATGATTCAACTGTGCGCCTATTCGATTCGCGTTCTGGAAACTGCGAAATGGTCATGGGAGAAAGCTCGGCTGCTGGCGCTGCTAGTAGTGCTCCTGTGGAGCAAGTTCTCATGTTCCCTTCTGGAACTGTCGCATTATCCTCGGCGGGCCCTATAATCCGTGTTTGGGACATTGTATCAGGCGGTCGCTGTATACGGGCCCTTTCAAACCACCAGAAAACGGTCACAGCTATGGCATTTGATGCAAATGCTGGTCGACTTTTGACTGGTTCCCTCGATCAGATGGTGAAGGTCTACGACGTTAGCACCTACAAGGTCGTCCACACAATGCGGTATCCTGCCCCTGTTTTATGTCTTGCCATCTCAGTGCGTATTTTCTGCCTAATTCCTCCTGACCTAGCTCATTTTTTTTGTATAGCCCGATGAGACTCACCTAGTTACAGGCATGTCAGATGGCACTCTATCTGTTCGTCGGCGACAAATAAAAGCTGCGGAGGCGACGGCTACCGATCCACTACGTTCCAGCACATACGAATCTTTCTTGGGAGCGTCCCATCCCAGACTCGGGGAGGGTAGTTTACGGGGCAAGGCTCAGTCTAAACCCTTGGGTTCAATTGATGAGTTCCGCGTGGAAAGCAGGCGAACAAAAAGGCTCAGGGACTACGACAAACTCCTCAAAAATTTCAAATATTCCGCTGCTTTAGATTCAGTTCTACGCAAGGTCAGCCTAAGCTCTGTTTCAAAGGAAGACAGACTCTTATACCTGTCAATAGCAAGTCCCACCGACAACAGCATTTTCCCTGATCCAAGAGCTAATTCATCGCGATGGCTTGAGGACAGCACTATCCGGACGTGACGATGTGTTGCTAGAACCCGTTCTTCGTTTACTTGTTAAATATGTTACCGACCCTCGATTCGGCGAGATGGTTTCTGACATCGCGGGCATTGTGATCGGTCGGTCTTCCTTCACATTTCCAAATCATTGACTAACACCTTCACAGAAATGTACAGCTCGATACTTGGACAGTCCCCACTCATCGACTCTCTGTTTCTGAGGCTACGGAAGAAAGTAGCAGCAGAAATTCGATTTCAAAAGGAGCTTGCGAAAACCAAGGGTGCCTTAGCAATGCTATTCTCATCTTCTGTAGCTGTCAATGAAACCTAGTTGCTTTTTTGGGTGCTATACATACATACTTTTCGAGTCTGCGATTGACGGTCACACAAGCGCTACTCGGAACTATCTAGCGCAGTAATTAAGGCCTCCAGAATATCCTTTTGTGACGGGGAATAGTCCCCTTCCCCTTCTGTCGGCCGTGTTTCTGGAGAATCGTCAACGTTTTCATGGAATATTCGCAATGTCTGCACAATGTCTTTCAGAGAGTGATTTTGTCTTTGCAACATCTGTAAGGCATGTGTTCGGATCTTAATGGGCATCGTGTCAACATTGGAGTACGTGAAATAATGGCAGCTTGCTTACACCGTCGTCTTCCATAATGACCCAGGCTAAAATGTAGTCCACAGTCTGTAGCTTAAACAGCCCACCATCAAGACGTCGGAGATACCAAGTCGCTTCTGAATCGGAGCGTTCGTCTTCATCCGTAATCTCCTGAAGAAAAGACATGGAAATTGTCACCAGAAAGGCAACTCGCTGACTTTACTCACTTTGGCTTCTGTTGCAATCTCCGCATCGACCAGCTTCAGACGTGTACGAGCACTATCCCGAATTTCCAACAATTTGTCGATCTTTTCATAATTTGATTCAACAAACTTGGCGAGAAGCCGGATTCGTGCGGGCGAGTCGGATGCGATGTTCGAGAAGAGCGACGATATAATGCCCAGTATGTGTCCTATATCTTCTGACGGAGGTAGGTTGGTTGTAGATTTTTGCTTCTTTGAACCCTAATCACATTTCGAAATGAGTAACGTTAAATGGGATAGCACTGAGAAATTGCACCTTGCCCATGAAGGCAGGGAAAAGTGTTTTAAGGCCAGAAGCCTCGATGAAAGCCTCACAGAGGGCAGAACCTGCAACACCCGACATGGCGTAGTCCAACACTTTTATGGACCGCGATTTGGCTTGTAGCTTCTCCCTTAACAACAATCGACCTTTGAGATATGTTTATGATATAACAGGGCGCTTACTTACTTCATTATTAAGACCATGAGATCAGGCCCTTCGGCTGCCAGAAATTGAGCCTTCACCGCAGGCTCACTGAGGGCTGAACAAAGAGCATCAAAGACATTCTCCATAAATTCAATCTCATCAGCATCGACTGGATCGCGACGGCGGTATTGCTAAGTGACAACTGAGTTGAGTAACACGGTTGCCAAACTTTCCGCTCACAGAAAGTGTCTTCAGAGTGGTCTCCACACCATCCTGTTTGCAAAATTCTTGTCTGTTGTTCTTATTATCTTGCAACAGGATAGAAAGAAGTTCTGCGGCATAACCACGGTTTTCATCATGTGCCTTCGATTGAATGCGTCTTAGAAGCCAGCTTAATATTGCAGTTTTCTCCACCAATTTTGTCGACAGTTGAGGATTAAAACCAAGGATGTTCTCGAATACGCCTAACATCCGGTAACGATTCAGCGAACTTATAATACAAACGGATTAGACTGCTCGACCGACCCAGTATGTGGAACACCCCTTGGCGGTCCGACTCTTCAGTTTCCTTCAACCGAGACATGTTGTCGACCAGTAGCTCAAGGATCGAGTTTTCCAGCTTTAAGCAACGAGTGTCAAAAGAAGCTGCTATTCAAATTGAGATGAACATACCAGGCCTTCGATGAGGATTTTGAGAGCTTCCTCAACAGTTTCCTCTGATTCCTCGTCCTCATCTTCGTTTCCGACATCTTCATCTGTGAGTTCATGGATGACTTCCACCACGTCGATTACAATGTCCGGATTTTCATGCGCCAGAAGGCCGACAAGGAACGCCACTGTACCAGAACGCACGAGTTCCGGGTAAGCGAGCACAGGAGCCTGAGCGAGGGGTAATAGAGCTTTTATTGCGGCGTCAAGGTCAGCTTCGGAGTCTATGAATCTTATGGCTGTTACTAGACATTATAGCCGTAGTGCAGGCTCAACTTACTTCGTTGGGTCGTCTGGATATTTCGATCGCAAGTCCTGGTTCTTGTTCATAGCCCGTTCAAACCGAAGAAGCATCCTTCGAATAGCCGTAATTGATAGACCTTCTGACTGTCAAGTTTCTGAATTTAGCAGTGGATTAGAATTACCGCTCTAAGGAATTCAAGGCTTACATCGTCCAGGGCACCCTCCCCACCGGCACTCTCAAATATGTTCAAAATTTCTTTCTGTTCCGCCGTCAAGCCACCTCCAAAGAAACGGCCATCCTCGTCTTCTTCAGCAAAATAATCTGCATCACCCCCGGGAGCAAAACCATGGTCCATATCCACATCCTCCTCGTCCTCAACTGTCGCAACGCGACCCGTCCCCTTTCCATTGGTCTGAGGCTCAGGGGATGACGACTCGCGTTCCGGAGGTACCACGCCCGTTCTCATTTTCTTCAACATCTCGGGGGTGGGATTGTCTGGCATTTTTCTCTTGTTTCCGCCAGCAGGAAGCTTCGGAACCTGTGAAGTGTACTAAGGTCAGTATTCGCTTAGAATAAAGGTATCACCGCAGGACCTTGAACAGGTTGTCAATATCCATGGCGTAAGACTACACGCGCAAGAAAAGCCAAGAAAATATCAGAGTAACCCGTTTGGAAATAGATTGAGTAAAGTTAGGTGACAGACAAGTTGGCTGAACGAAAGCCGTGAGAAACATTATATTATCAGAGTCATTTACTACAAAAGGGTCCCAAGACGAAAGGCCATTGCTGGGGACCTTAAAGAGTCGCGATTCCTCCAAGTACTCCAACGAAGGAAACGTAAAACGCAGGACTTTCAATGTAGGACTGAACATAAGTTGAAGATCAACGTTAACAATGTTACAAGGCTCGCGAAGACAGATGAGCAATGCTCTAGGTATATGGAAGAACATGAGCATACACAACGGATTGCGATCTCCTCTCATCGACATCCGCGGTTCAGTCAGTAAGGCTTGTGCCGGTTCTTCTTCAAGTCTTGTTCTAGCTTCTTCGCTTTCCTATGACCAATCTCCACCGGGCGTATGGCACCGTCATCCGCTTTCTTAAGCTTAATAGGACGATTACCCACATATTTGCCTAGGATGCAAAAGATCAGCGGGGTCTGAAGATGAATTAAAAAGGCCATACCATCCATTTCTTTCCAGGCTTTCAAGAAGTCTTCTGGATCGGAAAAGGCAACAAATCCATATTTAGCCTACACATGATAAGTTATTCGAGGCCTTGCGAAGTGAACCATTGCTCACCTTCTGACTGAGGCGGTCGCGGATAACACGAGCCTTGGTGAATGATGTATACTTGTTAAATGCATTTGAAAGAACGTCGTCAGACACATCGTTGCTTAGATCGCCCACAAACAATCGGAACCAGGCTGCAAAAAGGATATCAGGTTATGTCAAAATGTACTCTAACAACACTCACCCGGATTCCATTCCAACAACGTTTGATCTTCCCAGACCTTCCCTCCCCCTTTGCGCAGGACCGTCGTTCGCTTTCCACCTTTGGCAAGCTTGCCCCCAGCACCACCGCGCTTGTCTATCATTGCGCCAGGAACATAGACACTTTGCTGAGCTAAGATCCCGACGTCGTACTCATATGCATTAGCTGGCACGGGAGCGCTGTGCGACGATGAACCACTGGCCACGGGAAAGGAAGGCTGATAAGGCTTGTAATAAGGGTTGACATCATATCCGGCTTGCTGCTGTTGCTGGTATTGGTACTGGTATTGCTGATGAGGATCCATTTTTCTAGAACAGTAATATGCGAGTGTTCGACCGTTCAGACTTCAAGTTGCAACGGACTAGGTGGTGGTTGTAGTCAAGCTTGGCTGCCCTGCCAGTCATCGGCTCTCATCCGAGCATTACGTAAGAACCCCATTTGGACGAGAGGCGACTTGTGGTGAAAGTTTCCTCGTCTGCTCACCGTCGCTTCCAGTCCCCTCGCCCCTCCTCAAGGTATGTCCCCCCAAAGTCTGTCATCTGTGCATCCATCTGTGCATGTTTAGCATTCTACGTGGTTTTAATGGCTACGATCGAGCTTGTTACGTTGGATGGACTCCTTGATTTGTGGATGACGGATTCTGGCTGCAACTGACTCTTTCCCTTCAGATATGCCGTTCGTCAAAAAGGTCAAGTCCGACGCCTACTTCTCTCGTTTCCAGGTCAAGTACCGCAGGAGGCGTGAAGGAAAGACCGATTGTACGTTAAACAACACATTCCTTCTGCCCCCCACTGACCATCTGCCCAGACTACGCCCGCAAAAGACTTGTCACCCAGGCCAAAAACAAATAGTACGCGAACTGAGACTGTAGCTACTACTACTCGACCTAACATAGATCTTTTAGCAATGCGCCCAAATACCGCCTGGTTGTCCGTTTCTCCAACCGATTCATCACCGTTCAGATCGTGTACGCTCGTCTCCAAGGCGACTTCGTTCTGACCGCGGCGACATCAAAGGAGCTCCCCAGATACGGCATCAACCACGGTCTCACTAACTGGGCTGCAGGTAACATATATTGACTGAAGTCACTGAATTACTTCTCACATATCTACAGCCTACGCGACCGGCCTTCTCTGCGCCCGCCGTGCCCTCACGAAGCTCGGACTTGCTGACAAGTATGAGGGTGTCGTCGAGGCCGACGGCACCTTCCAGGTCACGGAAGTTCTGGATGATGAAGATGCTCCCCGGCCCTTCAAGGCCTTCCTCGACGTCGGCCTCAAGCGCACATCGACCGGTTCACGTGTCTTCGGCGCAATGAAGGGTGCCAGCGACGGCGGTATCTTCGTTCCTCACTCAGAAAAGCGTTTCCCCGGCTACGACCCTGAGGCCAAGGAGCTTGACGCTGAGACTTTGAAGAAGTATATCTTCGGTGGCCATGTTGCAGAGTACATGGAGAGTCTCGAGGAGGAGGACGACGAGAGGTATGGTTGCATGCGAAAACATTTTGAACTCTTCTAAATGATTGGCACCAGGTTTAAAAAGCAGTTCGCTACCTATCTCGCCGATGGTGTAGGCTCAGAAGATATCGAGGAGATCTATACAAACGCACATGCTGCTATTCGTGAAGATCCCGCCTTCAAGGCTACCGAAAAGTCTCAGGACTGGAAGTCGGAGAGTGCCAAGTACCGCTCCAAAAAGCTCACTCATGCCCAACGCCAAGAAAACATCGCTGCCAAGATCGAGAAATTCAAGGCGGGCGGTGCTGCGGAGGAGGAGGACGAGGACGAGGAGTAGATTCACACACTTATATGATCTTCGTGTTATCGCTTTCTTTCCTTACTCCATGCACATGTTTTATGAATACACTGCGTATTGCCAACACCACCACAGGCACTCCGCCTTATCTGATTAAAGTGATACGATAATTGGTCGAAAATAATCAATAAGAAGACGAAGCTGCACTGGTAATGATGCGTTCAATCCAAGAAAGCAGGGGTTCTGTTATAGCACTTGAAGAGTATGTGTCGAGATGGCCCTGCTTCGATGTTTGTTTGTGCAGCTGAAAAGCGGCACAATCGATCATAAAGTCCTTTCCAAAGGAAACATGAAAGTTTCTTAAGGAGGATCAGAAGAGGGCGACGACAGGAGAAGGACCACGTACAGCACACACCCTTCCCACCTACCCACGCATCTACTCAAGTCCACAAACCAGGTTCCCCCGACATGCTCGTAGGTCTCTCTACCCCGTTGACAGATCCTCTGCAAAAGGCATCTTTCTACTTCGTCGGTTAGTAGCTGGCACAGTTGAGGTATGGAGGATATAGTAAGCGTCGCTTGAGGGAGATGCGCAGTCAATGACGACGGGGACAGGAAATTAAATCGAATTGTATGACTTGAAATAGCATTTTCAGCGCGGGCAATCAATCATACAGCAATGAGAAAACGTACCTGTCATCGATTCGCAGGACAGCCTCTCCACCGATGACTTTGCCAGCAGTGCTTTCAAAGAACTGGACAAGCTGGCGGCCTGTTTCCCCGACAGGGTCGAACCGCAATGATGACGAAATTCCCACGACAGATAGAGCTGCGACCATTTTTTCTATTTCTGACTTGATTCGTTCACAGAAAACTTGGTATTGCAATAAATCGATGATAGGTTGGAGGATCGGAGGAGGCTGTGAGGTTGCTGCGTGCATGACGCCTGTCTCCCCGAGTCTCTGCGCTTGTAAGACCCCATTTCTTCGCAAAAGGAGGGTATGAAGGGTAAAATATATCAGATTGCATTTTTCTCTGTGAAGATCGTCCAATGAGTCGGAAGGGGGTATCTCATCATCAAGCTGGTGGGCACCTCATCAGTCTTATTACAGAAGAAAGACCGATTAATTTACCAGTTCAAACTTGAGCTCTGTGCCATGAGCTGCGTCAATGACGATGAGCCGTTCCGATACTCTGGCAGAGGCAGTTGGAAGATTGCCAGCTTCTTGGACAAGAAGCGAAAAAATTTCATGTTCCACCACCTCTTGTTGTGCGCTCTTCAAAGCACCTTCAGGGCTTTTCGCGCCAATTTTGCTTGGGGTATTGTGAGATAGGACCGAGATGCCTTTTGCGTCAGTGACCGACACTGAGACACGTAAACGAGTGTGCTGACGGTGTATGAACACAAGGCCATGGGCAGAAGTGTCATCTGAGGCCATACGAGCAACGGCCTGGCGCCGAAACAGCGCAGGGGCTTCAAATCCAGGCATCAGCGAGATTAAGAAGCGAAAGGTGGGCGGACGAACATTCTTCTAACCCGTATGAGATGAGAAAGTCCTTAGACGTCTTGTCTGCCCCCTTTCCTGTCGCTGAACCAAAGGGCAGAGGAGCAGGATTTAAACCCCAATTCGCCCTTCGGACCTTGAGAGCATCAACCCAATATTTTTCCCCCTTGATCCTACCTCTTTCCATACTGTCTGCTGCTGATTTAAAAACATTGGTCGCCTTTCTTAGTGCCTCGTCTTTGCTACCAATAGTAAGCTGTGCATTGAATGCTTGAACAGATACAATGGGCGGCGGCTTTGTAACGACTGTGGCGGAAAGATTTGTAGATGAACCTGCCTGTTGAGGCTGGGAAGAAGACAACAAAGAAGCCAGAAGATCTCTGGCAAGCGATATTTCTCCTAGCGAAGTGCTGTCATTGTTGGGTTGCTTATTTCGAGAAGATGGCGCGCAAAGCCTCACAATAATTGGGGTATAATTTCGGCACGCATCTTGAATAGTTCCTCTGCATTCATAGATCGACCACCCAGTGTATCCTCTTCCAAGTTTTCAGAGGCTTCAGAGGCGTCGTCTGTATCGCCAGGGGTCGGCCTTTCCTCCAGCTCATGACCCTTAGTTCTATCGAAGAAGTCGCTCCCCCGTTCAATGAATATACGCCGAAGATTGTCCCCTAATGTCTTGGTCGAATTTTCCTTCCTTTTGATGATAATGAGTAGTAGATGGATTTGAAGGGGTGTCACCAACTTTTCATAGAATTGCTCCCCTTCGGGAGATATGTCCAGAAGCACCGGTATGTGAGCACCGTGATCATCCTTATAGGGTCTCTCGAGGGATAACTTGATTTGTTGGAAAGAAAGTTCGTTCATCAGGAGGACGATCTCGGTTGAAAGAGTTGGCGGATCGAAAGCAGGGGAAGATCTATCAAAGAGGTTGGGCCCTGGGGTAATAATTTCTAACAATTTACCCGATCACTGGACCTATCACATCAAACCCAGGCCCTCGAGTCAGGCTCTTTGCTCCATTTCAAATTTTCCCTCATTACCATCGCAGCATGGTCAAGTCTCAAGGGCATACACCCTCTCACTTTGGCTCATCTTCAAATCCACCCTCATCAGTCAAGCGAAAGAAATTTGAAGATGAGGATCTAGGGGCACTTTCTTCCAAGAAACAACGAACAAGGGTCAGGTACGGCTGAAATCCATTTCAACCAAGCAATATCTCATGTTGTAATGCAGCTTCTCGTGTGGTGAATGCCATCGCCGCAAGCAAAAGGTGGGAGCTCGTGTATCTCGTGTTAGTGTCCCTGAGCAAACGCTGGTTCCAGTGCGATAGACAGGTCCCTTGCTCTCATGTGAGGTCTAATCTTTCCGTCCTTTGCAAGCTTATTTGACTTCTGGCAAGTGTGTGGCGAGGAAGGTTCCAGAACTATGCAAAGCCTACACTCCAGGGAAAGCCGATCAGGACATTAGTGCTCGCCTTTCCAGGCTAGAGCACATTGTCGAAATGGCCCTCCCCCAGTATTGTTTCCCTGGAACCCCCCACTCTTCTGCAAATGCGTCAAACTCGCGACGACGTTCAGTTTCAGAAGGGGATGATGATAGCCCTTCCCAAACGGAGGATCAGGACCCTAGCGGAGGAATATTTCAAAGTGGAAAATGGTATGGTAACAGTGCTTCGGGTAGTGTTGCTCCGGGGTCCGTCCTTGAACAAGTATGTGCTATTTACCATTTGCATAGCGCAGTTTATCCTGATCTTGGTTACTAGCTGCAAAACGTCGGGGAACCTAGTTCATCTAGACGCCCGCCTGATTCAAGAAACTTTGACTTAACGCATGTACCACCTGGGCCTCACATATCTGCAAATGGAGAAGGTCAATCTTTAATAGGGGAAGATTTGGAGCCCTCTGCCGCCGATAATTTGAAATCTCTGGTCCAGGAATGCGGGGTTTCTCCCCACAAGATATCAGAACTGCTACAGGAGCTTCCTCCTTCAAGGTCCTCAGACGTCCTCATTGACTACTATTTTTCTTCAATGTAAGTCGCTGTGGTTTTTTTTGCGACAAAGCTGACCACCTCGTTTCAGCAACTGGACCCGATATCCTGTTTCAGAACGAGATTTCCGCCTTGCCTATGGATCAGTATCCGCCCATGGCCGTGACGGCATTGGAGCCACGAACCCCAATGACGTCCGATTTCTCCCTCTCCTGTTTGTAGTCCTTGCAATTTCTGTTCGGTTGGCGCCCGAACAAATTGCTGGTGATGCACGAAGTAGGCGGCTTACGTCGCTCCGTTATTACTGGTCTTGTGAGTTTTCCATTTTCATAGACGTTTCGACCACATTGTTCATCCAACCTCAGCTAGGCGGTCGTTATTAATTGCGGCTGCAATCCAACCGGATTCCTTGGACATCGTCTTGACACGACTGCTGGTGAGAAATACGCATACCTGTTACCAACAGTGTTCTGAAGGACCATAGAGCGCTCGCTTCCTGACGTTTGACCGTCGAATTACGGAATGTTGGAGTCAGCTGGGCGCGGCTGTGCGAACTGCACAAGCCCTTGGTTTGCATCGAGATGGCTCCACCATGGTATGGCGAAACCTATTTGTCACCTTGCCTTCTATTAAGAGTTTTTCCAGGGTTTAGATCCGTCGAAGATCGAATACCGCCGACGTATATGGTAGGTTCCTTTCAAGCGCAGGAATTGTGTCATCAATGATTTTGCTATAGGTCATATCTGTATCACGCCGACCGTTCCTACGCCTTAGTCCTCGGACGCCCAAACTCAATTCAAGATGACTATACATCTACCAAGACGCCTTCGAACATCGATGACGAGAATGCAACTCCTCTGCCCTTTGAAAGTCCGCCTCTTTCCTCTCCAACGCCGATGACATTCGTTATTCTCCGGCACCATCTAGCCAAAATAATTGGCCGCATAGTCCACCATTTCCAACAGGTCCGGGAAAAGAGTTCCTATTCCGAAGTGGTCACTCTTGATGACGAATTGCTCAAATTCGTTACCCGCCTCCCAGCACATTTTGCGCTCAAGCCCGATACTTCATTGGACGAAAGTCTGAAATACATCCCGGTTCATCGCTTTCTCTTAATCACAGAGATTCTGTTTGTCAGGATCAGTCTTCACCGCCCTTATATCCTACGACGGCTGGGTAGCGATCGTTATGCTCGATCGCGTGCAGCATGTCTCGAATCCGCAATCAAGGACTTCGAAGTACGGCAAAGCTTCAGAGAGGTCATGCCAAAGGAAACCCGTGAATCGCTCAGCAATGCCTATAGGGAATTCCAAACAGCAATGATCAGTGGTATTTATTTGGTTCTTGAGCCACGAGGTCAGGATGCTTCTGCCATGCGCGCTATCCTGGATGGCTTTATAAAGGATCACGATGAAATGCGGGAGATGGATGAAACAACTCGCAGGGAACTCAAGACCATTGAGTTTCTTCAGACCAAGGCTTCGCAAGTCGAACACCAGGGACACTCCAACTTGGACACCATTTCGGGTAGCGAACATCAATCACACCTCGTTTTGGGACTACAGCAGCCTATTTCAGTTTCGTCCTCTTCACGTCCCTTCCCCTCCCTCTTGAGTATGTCAACACTAGACCCATCTCTATCCCCTCCGGTCCATTATACGACCGGCCAGATAAATCATTCCCCTACCTTCCAAAGGTTGCAGCAGACATCACCAGAATATGCGCAATCCCCCACCGGATCGGGCAGTCCAAACGCGGAAGAGGAGTCTGCGGCGCAGCAGTTGCTAGACCACTGGTGTAACACCGTCAGTAATGCTCCGATGGATGCCACTACAAACAGCATGGGGTGGGGTGGGCTAGGAGGTGCGGATCTCTCGGGTTGGATCGGAAGCAATTCAGTGGCGGGAACCGAACCGCGGCTACTGACTGGATTAGATGGGTCTGATTGGACCTACTGGGAGGCTTTAGTCAATCAAATACAACGAGCTCCCTAAGTTAAAGGGGCAACGGATGGTTGTAGTTTTATTATTTAATATTATTTCCAAATCCAGAAATTTACGGGATATTTGGTTCGAATGAAGAAGGCCAACAACTCGGCAAGCGCCGAAGGGGACCAACCTTGAGCGAATGCTGTGACTGCGGCGCTAATTATGCAGACAATCAACCGGTTTCTCTATGGACCCACTCCCGAAGAGAGAGTTCGAGCATGGCAGACAAAACTTCGAGCAGAGAGTCGTCAATTAGATCGGGAAATGAGGCAGGTTGGGTCCTCACCACACCGTCCACCCTGCAATCTTTCATTATGCTTTGCTCATAGCTCGACCTGGCGACAAGCAAAGCTCGCCAGTCCGTAAAGCAATTGGCCTCCAAGGGAGACGTCAAATCTGCGCGTATACTCGCGAAAGAAGTTGTGAGGAGTAACAAACAGAAAGACCGACTGTCTGTGAGCAAAGCCAGGCTAGGTTCAATAGGCACTCAATTAACGCAACAATTGGGTATGTCATTGCGATTTTGTTCCTCACAAAAACTAACTATGAATCGTGGAAAGCCATGATCAAAGTGACTGGATCGCTTCAGAGGTCGACGGAAATCATGAAGCTCTCGAATGCGCTCGTGAAACTTCCTCAGATCAGCCAAGTTATGCGGGAAATGAGCATGGAGATGACCAAAGTAAGAACTGGTGCATGCTTTCGAGTGCTCCAACTCACATTGCGGGGCAGGCCGGGATTATGGAGGAGATGCTTGAAGATACCCTTGACGACGAAGACGAAGAACTTGAGGAGGAGGCAGACGCTGAGGTAGACAAGGTCCTGTTTGAGTTGACGGCTGGCAAACTAGGGGAAGCCGGAGCCGTTGGAACGGGTCTTCCGGTACGTTTCTCAGCCTTCAGAGAAGTATTGTCTCTCATCGAGCAGCAGGCTTCCCAGCTAGATGAAGACGAAACGGAGAAAAATATGGAGAAATACAGGCAACAACTCAGCGCACTATTGAGTTGATATAGTTCAGACATATCTAATGTTTTTCGTTGCTTCTATTCTTTCGTCATGTATATGTACGATGCGTTAAATTATACCAATTATGGGGCATCGATTCCGGAGGAGCAGAAGATCAGCGCTCAGCACGCATCGGACGCGGAACGGACAATTGTAGAATCTTATCGATATCACGTCCACGTGCAAGATGGGCGAGCTCGGGAGGAAAACGTTACTGCCGGATTTTACATACATTCTACACCATCATGTTCAGGTCTCGGTCTATTACTACTATTGCGCAGGGCGCACTCGGCCGTTCTTCAGTCGGTTCTTTGACTATTGTTTCGTACCGGGACTCACCTGTCGTTAGGCCGTCCGAAAATACGCTTCTGCAGCACCCACGGCTGCCTTTGCTGGTAAAAAGAGTACCAATGTGTGTCGTTCACTATTTGCTCGTTTGACTCCTTTTAATATGGGGTAAAGGGCAAATACACCGTCACTCTGATCCCCGGAGACGGTGAGTCCTTGGTTCTAGCTATGTCGGCTTTCACGTAGGTTCAAACAGACGCCAGGTATTGGCCCCGAGATCAGCGAATCCATTAAGAACATCTACGTTGCGGCTGAGGTACCTATTCAATGGGAGGAAGTCAGTGTGACACCCATTCTCAAGGCTGGTAAAACTGTCATCCCCGAGAATGCGATTCAATCGGTCAAGCGCAATACTGTTGCTCTCAAAGGTATTTTCTTCTTCTAGCCATGCTTGTCATCCTCATATGCTTTCTCAGGCCCTCTTGCCACTCCTAGTGGGTGTCTATCTTTCGACCTTCCACGCACCCGCTTATACCAGACTAGTCGGAAAGGGCCATGTCTCTCTTAACCTAACTCTTAGACGAACTTTTAACCTCTTCGCGAATGTCCGACCCTGCGTTTCTATCAAAGGGTTCAAAACCCCATACGACGATGTCAACACCGTCCTCATTCGCGAGAATACTGAAGGAGAATATTCTGGTATTGAACACGAGGTAGACTTTTCCTGCGCTGCTTCAGAGCTAAAAAAAAATTGACCTTGAAGTAACAGATAGTCGACGGTGTTGTTCAGTCTATTAAACTTATAACATGGGACGCCTCGGAACGAGTTGCGCGGTATGCTTTCCATTATGCTCAGTCCAGTGGAAGGAACCGCGTTACAGCGGTGCACAAAGCCAACATCATGTCGGTACACTTTTTTCTACATCTTCGCTGCCAGGTTAGATATCATTTAAAGGAAAATGTCGGACGGAATGTTCCTGTCAGCTTGCCGTGAAGTTTCGAAGGAGTTCCCAGATGTGAAGTACGACGAAGACCTTCTCGATCGTGTCTGCCTCCAGGTTCGTATGTTGGTTATATTCATCCTCAAATTATGGCTACAACAGGGCCACAGATCGTCACAAATCCGAAACCCTATTCGGATCGCGTCATGGTGATGCCAAATCTTTATGGTGACATTCTCTCCGACATGTGTGCTGGTCTCATTGGCGGTTTGGGCCTCACTCCTTCCGGTAACATTGGACGGGTAAGCGTTTCAGCCCCTGAAGAGTCGTACCTTTCTGAACAATGGGCAAGGACGCGTCTATCTTTGAAGCCGTTCACGGCTCTGCCCCTGATATTGCGGGCAAGTTTGACCATTAAATGGCTTTTGTACCCTGCTAACCAAGTGCGGACTTATCACATTCCAGGCAAGGGCCTGGCCAATCCGACAGCACTCCTCTTGTCCTCCCTCATGATGTTGAGGTATGTGCCACGTCTCAACTTTCTCGCGGCGCTTACCGGCCATCAACAGGCACATGAATTTGTACGAACATGCGGACAAAATCGAGAAGGCAGCTTTGAGTGTAAATGCGGTTCTTTTGACGAGGATTAGCTCAATTGACCTTATTTGACAGACCATTGCTGAGGGCAAGACGATCACTGGTGACTTGGGTGGAAACGCGTCGACCTCTGAATACACAAGGGCCATTATTTCTCGGCTTGGAAGAGCATAGATACATAGACCTGGATAATAGAATATCCTAGCACACGTTGTAGACTTGGCCGTCTCTATATGTACATAGATGGTATATCGAGTTGGATGCGAGGCAGATTTGAAGCGATTAGCGATTGCCACGAGTGGTGGTTGCTGTCGTGGGAAGGTCAACTCAGCACTTACTCCGGATTGAGTCGATGTTGGTGACCATCAAGTGTCCTTCATTTCACCACCACACCGATAACCCCCCTACGCATTCTTTCCCCTCACTCGCCCCACAGGGCAAAGTCTTACCACACCCACCTTCCACGTCAGTTCTGATATCGGAACCCACTGCGCTGTACTCCTGCTGACCCATCACTCTCTAGAGGACTGACTTGATCACTGAAATTCCAAAACACAAAAAGATATCAAAACTCTATTAAACTACGTTACGAACGACATGACCGACGAATTCACGCCACAACCCCAACCACCCCCCAAGAAGGACGAGAAGAAGCCTGCTGGCAATAACCGTGGTGCCAACAAACGCAATGTCTCGAACCCTTCTGGCCCCAAACAGGCTGGCGGTGCCCCAGCTCAAGCTCCCCGACCCTCCTCAAGGACCAGCAATGGCAGCAAGAAGGCTGGCGGAACATCCCAGCCCGAATCTGGCTCTGAGGCGACAGCAAGACGTCCATCTGAGACCGGCAAAAAGCCAGATCAACAGCGCAGGCCAAGCCAATCTGGTAGTGGTAGGGGTCAACCCCATCGCAAAAGCCAGCCACCTCCTTCTCAGGGAGTACGTAATAGTATCGTCAGGGAGTCAGTCGTAGCCAAACAAACGTCTACCCCGCCAACTCAAGGCAAGGAAGCCAGTGACGCTCTTTCTTCGCTCCAGAGGGTTATCGCGGACCTCAAAACGACGTCTCCCGTTCAACAACCCACCAATCACAACGGCTTTGCCTTGGGTCAACCCCAAGTAGCATCCAACCTGGCTTCGAACGCGCCCGTTTTCCAACCAGGTGCCCCCGCTTTTGCAGGTAGTAATCTTGTTGATGCTAAACACCGCAAAGCCTCGTCCCTCAATGCCGGAGGCCTCTCCGGTAACTTCAACTCGTTCTCGCCTCATCTGGGCGCGATGATGGAAGACGCCGAGGATGGTGGTAACGCGTCTTTCGAAGAAGGCGAACTGCTTGATTACCGCAGGCAGCCTGGACATCAGCCCCGTTCTCAGTCCCAAAGCCAGAACTTCATGGCCCCGCGCTTTGCTGCTCTGGCAGCACAACAGGAACAGGCTGATTCTGTAGGCCCTACTGGTAGGCCGCAACTCGCTCCGGGTTTCATGTTTGGATCTCGCAAACGTGGCGGCGGTCCTGCTGGTCCTCCCATCAACGAAGAGGACGTAGGATTCCAATTTCCCCAGCAACAACAGCAGCAGCCGAACTATGATCTGCCACGTGAAACCTCACACCCAATTCACCGGAAAAGCGAAAGTGGTGAGATCACAGGCATCATGGCTGAGCAGGTAGTTCGCTCTTAAGTGTCGTTGTCCTCAAACTGATTTGATGTTCCTTGTGCTCCAGATTGCTCTACAGAGTCAGATTGAAGCACTGCAGCAACAACAGCAAGCCCTCTATCAGCAGCAACTCGCCTCCAACCAGGTCCTGTCTTACCAGACGCCTGGTTTGGCGCCCACTCGAGGAGCTCACAGGCGCGTTCAGAGCACTGCTCCCCTCAGCCCGAGTGCCGGTGCCACATTTGGTGGCCTTCAGAATCCGATGGGCCAGTTTGGTAATTTAGGAGGCCTTAATCTTGGCCTTGACGGCCAAACTCAGGGTATTCCCCGTGGTCACGGGCGCCGTCACAGCGTGAACGTTGTCAATAAGGGCGCGCAGCCAGGAATGGGATCCATTAGCTATAACAACCCTTACTCTGGACAAGACGGCTTTGACGATGGCTTTGCCCCTCCCTCTTTCGGTGGCCATTCTCGCCAAGTTTCTCGTTCTGATTCGAGCTGGCGCATCAGTGAGTTGAACCCATGCGACAACGATTATGTTTCTGAATCCTTTCTGCAGACGGCGGTGTCGGCGGCGTCCAAGGTAATAATGCCTTCGCTTCCGACCTTGCCCAGGCCCAGGCCCAGCTTCAAAGTTTGCAGCAATTCCGCGCTGCTGCTGGAGGACACCACCACAAGATGGCTTCGTTCAGCTTCCCGAACATGCTCCCGAACATGATGGCCGCCAACATGATGGGTCTCGGACTTGGCGTCAACCTGCTTCAACAGCAACAGCAACAGTTCCAGTCGCAGCTTCAGCAGCAATCTAACCAGCCTCAGCGTAAATCTCTGTTTGCTCCGTACCTTCCCCAGGCATCCCTGCCTCCTTTACTTGCTGCCGGAAAGCTCGTCGTTGGTATTTTGCGTGTTAACAAGCGCAATCGCTCGGATGCGTACGTTGCCACTGAGGTTTTGGACGCAGATATATACATATGCGGCTCCAAAGATCGCAATCGTGCTTTAGAAGGCGACATTGTTGCTGTGGAGCTTCTCGATGTTGATGAAGTTTGGGGCACTAAGAAGGAGAAAGAGGAGAAGAAGAGGAAGAAAGAAGAGAATGCCGCTTACGACGTCAAGGCCAACGGGGGACGGAAGGATGACAAGAAGAAGGATGATGTAGAAGTTGAAGGCCAAGGCCTGATGCTATTTGAAGACGAAGAGTGTGTTATTTCTCCCTTTGACCGCTCGATGACTCATTTTCATGCTCTCACAGAGTCACAGACGACGTCAAGCCTCAATTTGCAGGACATGTCGTGGCTGTTGTCGAACGCATGCCCGGGCAGCTCTTCTCAGGTACCCTCGGCCTCTTGCGCCCGTCGTCTGCTGCAACCAAGGAAAAGCAGGAAGCGGAACGTCGCGAGCGCGAAGGAGATCGCGGCGACGAGCCTCGACGTGCTCCCATCGAGCGTCCCAAGATTGTGTGGTTCAAGCCAACTGACAAGCGTGTCCCTTTGATTGCCATCCCCACGGAACAGGCACCCCCAGATTTCGTGCAGAACTCGGAGTCATATGTTGACAAGTTGTTTGTTGCTTGCATTAAACGTCATGTGGGTTTTCTTATTGTAAACGCACCTCCTTTGTCTCACCCGTGTTGTTTTCAGCCCATTAGCTCCCTCCACCCCTTCGGTACGCTGGTGGAAGAGTTGGGCCCTATAGGTGACATTGAAGTGGAGACCAGTGCGCTCCTCAAGGACTGCAATTTCCCCACAGAGGATTTCACTGAGAACGTTTTGAAGTGCCTGCCACCTTTACCTTGGACGTAAGATCAAGCTCAATCCATGCTTAATGGCGTGCTCATTCATAGTTGTTAGGATTCCTGAAAGAGAACTTGAAGTCCGCAAGGATTTGCGGTCTGAGCGGATTTTCACTGTCGACCCTGAAGCTTCAAAAGATCTTGACGATGCTCTCTCCATCAAAGCCAATCAGGATGGGACTTACGATGTCGGCGTTCATATCGCAGATGTCTCGTTCTTCGTCAAGCCCAACACCGCTTTGGATCGTGACGCTAGGAAGCGTGCGACCAGTGTTTACCTCATCCAGCGGGCAGTCCCCATGCTGCCCCCTATGTTGAGCGAGCAGCTCTGCAGTCTGGTACCTGGACAAGATCGCCTCGCTTTCTCAGTCATTTTTACCATGACCAAGGATGCAAGGATTGTCAATAAGTGGTTCGGCAAGACCATCATTAAGTAGGTTTTTCGTGAACCCCATTGTGAAATGTGAACTCACAGTGTGGTACTAGGTCTGCTGCGAAGCTGTCGTATCAGGATGCTCAGAACATCATCGAGGGCAAAGGCCTTGGCAGCGTTGCTGTTGCTCCTGAACACCATGCGCAAGATATCGAACACGACGTTCGCAACCTTCAGGATCTAGCCCACAAGTTGCGCGCCTTCCGCTTCGAAAATGGCGCGTTAAGTCTCGAGTCTCTCAAACTGTCATTTGAGCTTGATGATCACGGTCTGCCCGCCGATTGCGGGCAATACGAGCGGACCGATGCGAACTTCCTTGTGAAAGAGGTAAGGTTTCCTACGCATTGTTCAATTTATCGAGCTTACGGAACTTTTCTTTCCAGTTTATGCTGCTTAGTAATGTCTCTGTAGCACAGCAAATCGCTGCGGCCCTCCCTGAGCAGGCTTTGCTCCGGCGTCATGATACTCCCATCGAACGTCGCCTTGTAAGAAACGCCACTTGACTAATTCGCATATCCGTTCTAATGGGATCTTTAGAACGCATTCATGGACCGTGCGGAAAGACTCGGCGTCAAGATGGACACATCTTCCTCGGGTGCTCTCATGAAGTCTTTTGATAGTATCGCCGATCCTACAGCCCGTAGATTGCTTGAACTGCTTTCATTCAAGGCCACACATCACGCCAAGTACTTCTGCGCCGGCATGTTGGATATTGCGAAATATTCCCACTACTCCTTGAATGTCCCGCTTTACACGCACTTCACATCACCAATTAGACGATACGCCGATGTCTTGGTACACCGTCAATTGGAAACTGTCGTTCAAAGCGGAGGTAAGCTCTTTATTATCCATGCAATGTTTGGAGTATGCTGAATGTGCACCAAAGACGTTAAGTTCACCATGGACAGAGACGCCGTTGCAAAGGTTGCCCAACAGTGCAACATGTGTGTTAATCCATAGTGACTACACATTCTGAGCCTAACCTGTTCGTCTCATTTTTTTTCAGCAAACGCGACTCTGCTACCCTTGCTCAAGAACAATCCGCGCATTTGTTCCTTTGCGTTCTAATTTCTGACCTCACACAACGCTACGGTCCTGTCGTTCGCCAGGCCAAGGTTGTGGGTGTCCTCGATGCTGCTTTTGACGTCCTGGTCCCCGAATTCGGTATCGAGAAGCGCGTGCATGTTGACCAAATGCCGATCGATGTATGTCTGTTTTTAGGCCACCTTCCTATCTCTAATTACAGTCATAGAACCATGTCTACGACGAGCACTCGCATACACTCCAGATATACTGGTCCAAGCGCGATGTCATCGATTGGCTTGCGGAGAATAGCGACGATGAGCACCTGAAGAAGGTCAAACAGAACGCCGAACAGCATGCCTTGAAGATGGAAGTTGCATCACGTTCAGTCAACGACGAAACGGCCCTCTTCGATGAGGATGATGCTGACGACGATGAGATTGTCCTGGAGCGCAGTGACGACAAACCTGAGACGAAGGAGACCTCGAAGCAACGCCTTATTTCGCAGGCCAAGGTCAAGCCTGAGTTTGAGGGATTGAGGGTTACTTCGAGTGGCCACAGAATTCAGGACATCAGAGAGCTTATGACAGTTCCTGTACGTCCGTTTACCATCTCTTCTCTTCAAATATTCTGATATGGTGTCGTAGGTTATTGTGACCGCTGACTTGACCAAGAGCCCACCCGTCATCAAAGTGTACAGCGTCAATCCGTATGCAGAGCCCACGAAACAGTAGGCCTCTTGCCCCACTTCCAATCATCATCCGTCTCCGTAATTTGTATTTCTATGACATTTCTTCCTTTCCTTTCTTTACTGACTATGTCCTGACGGAAAAGTTCCCCGTTCTCGTGGAGCATGATCTGATGCTAAGTAGTCGCGTTGTGTGCTGTCGAGTTCTAATGTCCGCCCATGAATAATAATATGTCTACATGATATTTCCCAAATTTTTCCATCTTTGAGACGCAATCGATTTACCAACGCGTGGCGTCCATGCTCGTGGATTGTCACACTAAGTACTCCTTGGCGCTCAGCGCTCAGCATGTGGTACTTACCTCCCCTCTGCACTTCTTGCTATTCTTCGAAACACCATCACTGTGGTCGGTCACCTGCCTTGAGCCATGCTGAGTGACTCATACACAAGCAAGGTTGTCGACCGTCATATCAGGTAGTAATGTTCGGGCTACGTGCTTGCCCCACCAACTATGTATATCTCGTACACAAGAGCCATTCAGTCCCTCGGTGTTCATTTCGACAAATATTTAATATTTCCCATTATCTAATCTCTGCACCAAGCTGAAGATAGGCGCCAGTGGCATCCACATCTAGGTAGGACCTTGGTACATGCCAGGGACAGTATTTTCAGTGTCCAAATATGGTTGAGGCTTAGCGCAGCTGTACTCCGACGAGTCAGCTATAATGTCTTCCGACTGGTCGCAATAAGCCCTCTATGTTCAGGACAAGGTCGCTGTTTGAACCACTGAACCAGTCACAGGCCACAGTGACGTTGACTCAGACGAACGAAATAAAAATGACTTCCTCAGGTCAGTCCTCAGTCATGACCGTTCAAGCTTTAATAGCACATTCTTCGGAGGATTGTCACGTCGCGCACGTCGCGGTCACAGGAACGGCGATCTCGGCACCCAAACTGCTTAGTTACCGGCAATAGACATGCGCCACACTTCGGCTCTTTCTATATTCACTGATTCAAGGTAAGAAAGTTCCTCCGAAATTCGGCAACCTTTGCAAAAACATTACGGGCCAATATCTTGCCTATATGATGCTCAACATCTGTCCGGTGCGGCCACCTGGTCTCACTGGTCTGAGCGCAACCTAAATTAATGACCGATGGCACTGCAGCGGTTCATGAGGGAAGCATACATATATATAAACTTTATGTACCCATCATATTGTGGACCGGACCGGCACCTTGAAGCTATCCTCCTCCATTCTCAATTCAGCGGGCCGTCCGAGGACCGCCGCACCCGCGCCAAGTAATGAAGTATGTAACTTGTCCATCTTATATACAGCGTCACTTTGATTGATCGAAGGAATTTTGAAAATAAGCTACGGGCTTCTTTGCTTATTTAATGGACTAGAATATACTAGGTGTCTTTCATACTCGGAAGAGTATCTTCCTCGGATTATTGTCGGCCTATGTTGTGCTGATGAGGCACTGAATCTCATCTGATCTTCATATGCCCGCTGGAACGCCACGCCAAGCGAGGTCGGCCTTAATTGCTGCAACTCAGTGACCTTAATCGCTTCTTTGATTCTAGTAGTTCTATCTCGATAACGCGTCCGATAAACCAGCGACGTACTTCCGTCTGTCGTGTTGACTTGTGGGATCTGGATCAATTCTCTGCATGGCGTGATTGCAATAAGTATTAGTGGGACGCTCTAATAACTGTACAGACAGCCAATAGACGAGTATCTTGATGTTAAGGTTTACGGTATTCATAGGTAGTTCCTCGTATTCTTTTCTACCATGGTGATTTCAGCTACTGCGGCTGC
The DNA here is from genome assembly GCA_018856295.1 of Blastosporella zonata. Classification (NCBI taxonomy): domain Eukaryota; kingdom Fungi; phylum Basidiomycota; class Agaricomycetes; order Agaricales; family Lyophyllaceae; genus Blastosporella; species Blastosporella zonata. Next base: position 80,037 of record JAFLHD010000007.1, on the reverse strand, counting down.
TAATGAGAAGACTCGAAAAATAAAACGAGTATGATAATACTACTAGTAATGTACACAAGTCCCTGTCCATGGTGGTATACTAAGTGACGCGGTAATACATATGCAAATGGCCGTCGAATCTCATCAGCCACTCGTGCCTGCTAGAGTACAACACGGAAGCTATCGAGAACCCTGCGATCCTCTGATGTGTACGCAGTCCTTCTCATTCCTCCGTGACGCGGAAGCGACGGTGTATTTGATGTGATCGGTGGAAGGCGTAGTGATGGATCAGGGTATCGTGAGCTTGGCTTGGGGGGAGACCTGGAAATAGGGTACATCACATGTGGAGATGGATTGCCAAACAGTAAAGTAGGCGAAGAAGTGGGTGAGGCGGAGCCAGCTGAGTAACTATGGAGTGGTCGGTTGAGGTTGTTCTGTTCTTCTGGAATGTCACTTTCATCCGAGAAGTGCGAAGAGCGATCAGCTCGCGAGCTATGGAGCTTGCTACTCATAAAGATCGCATGTGGGACGTTGATGTTGCGGAGATAGTCATAGTTTTCTATGACAGGGAGGCGGCTATAGTCGCTACCCTTAAAGTAAGAGTTACATCGTGTCAGCTAAGGTATCGAATATTGAAGACTGATTGGACGTACCGAAAAATAAGCAACTAGATGCCATTTCCGGCTCTCACTTGACCCCGGTAAGTGGACCGAGACGGAATATGTCTGTTTTGTGAGGCCGTCCGGCTTGGATGGCCTGTCTTTTCTTCTTGTGGGAAGAGGAAGAACAGCACTAGGATCAGATGCCCTTCGTGCGCTACCGATATTCCAAGTAAACATCAACCAAATGAGCGATGCCAAAATACGCACCGTCGGGCAGCCTTAGCGTCCCGTTCTTCCTGCGTAGTCTCTACTTTTTCTTCGTAAAACAGATAGTCACCACGCATTCTACTCTGCGACCTAATGTAAGGAAGGAAAATGAAGAAACAATTTGCAGTTGGGCAACTGATCGTGCTTACCACCGTCTACCGTCAGTCCATCGCAGCAACCCGCCATCGTCCTGGGCTTCCTCCCATACGTAGATATGTCCGCTCTTCAGCTCGTCTCGCTCAGTTGTGAGGAGACGACGTCGGATAATCGGGAGGATATTTAGCCGGACGGCCTCAAGTATGACGTGTGCATCATGGGCATCACGAACGTCTGAATCGCCGCCATTAGTATTGAATGCTCAGAGTGGCAGAGAAAGAGTAACGCACGAAGATATGGATGGGTGACAACCCCATTCCTAATCGCAGAAAGGGATGTCACTGGAGGGTGTCTATGCGAGGGGGCCGAAAGAGACATGTTCAATCAAAAGCGCCACCTGATTCACCTTGAACATCTTTATACATATGGCTTGAAATAAGGTATGCGTGACGGGAGACCCTGACGGCCCTATGTGGACGAGTTGTCGGAGAGTTCACGGAGACATGGGATAAATCTAGATTTTGGATCAAATATGTAATTTATGTAAATAGACGAAGAACGGCAACAAACGGCGTGGACCAGCCGCCAGAGTGATACATTCAGGAGAAACGATGAGCTTCCTTGTGGATAAGCCATGTGTTTCTTCCGACGGTTACCTTTAGTAGTTGTGGTGGGTGTACGACGCGGCCCGCGAAATCCAGGTGTCCTTGTGAACAAGCCGTGAGAAAAGGCTAAGCAGTATCACGAGGTAGAGGTAAATGTCCATTTGGGTCGAAATTGGCCAACAAGTTGTCTGCAAGTTGTTTAATCTCCAGTGTTTGTAATTAATTTTGTCCTTGACATAATTCTATAACGACTTACCAATTCAGAATGCGCCCCCAGAAATATCAGGAAGAACCTCGGAAATCCGAGGTTTCTCCATTCAAAAGGTTCAACTTGCAACTAGGGTCCAAGAAATGTGGATGTGTCGGCAACAAGTCAGGATCCACGCTTTCAAAAGTGATTACCTCGGCCAATTGGCACAGAACACCAGTCAGTTACTTACATGAGATTGCCGTCACGTAGCCGATTTGGATAGGACAAGGCTGGGAATGTTGTCGTATCCAAGCACTGAAGCAAGGTTTAGAGAGATCAATCTTTTGGGATTGTAAAATGCTTGCAGTCCCTGGGGGGTATGTGAGAAATACCTCTCAACGTAGCCCCAGTGGATTTGAATAGACAAAATCAAGGACCCAAGGCGGCAAGCCAAGCACGATGAATTCAGAACGACCATACTGTGTACTATACTATACGTTCCAAGTGACGAAAGTGTCTTGTGACCACTTCAGATGGATCGAGGCAAGTATGCATGCTAGGCACAAAATGGTGGAATGCCCTGCAGGTCTTGAGCCTTGAGGCCTGTTCTCAGATCTGAGGTCGATGTGCCTTGCATTTCCGGGGAATCACCAATCGAGATGAATCTCCAGCTTCTTGATCCGACGACTTGTATCACATAGGCTTGGGCAATGGGTGTTGCATGTTACCGGTCTTGTCGCTGAGTCGTATGTAACGGCTGCACACAATTCCACGCGGTGCCGAGGAAACACCACTGGATCAGGATACCGCAGGAGATTGTGAGTCTGCACATGGCAAGACGGTCAGCAGAAGAGAAGGCTGTCATGAGTCCAAAGGCGAGGGAGATCATACTGTAACAGAAAGGCCTGCACTTGCGTAACGGAGTTCCTATGGCACATTGTTAGACCGAACGTGGTTGCAGTGACACGGCATAATATCCTATACCACAGCGGAAGGGACCTGCAATCATGGTGCGTGCGAGAAGGGATCAACATTCAGCAATGAATATCACAGTAGAGAGCTTTGAATACTTGCACCAGAATAGACTGCATGTATAATTAGACGAAACTCTTTCTATAGAGGCTGATAACCTCCAACTCTGGTAAGCTATCCTATAATAAAGGACGGCCATGAGAAATATGTCCTTCATAGATATTATGTCCCTCAACGCCCGTCAGTGAGCCAGAGAGGCGCTCTAAAATTATTCCGTATGAGGTGTTCACAGAGAGAATATAGAGAAGCCGACCGCGTGTAGATGATAATTATTATCGTATGCCGAATTTTGAATATGTCTAGTGGCATACACCGGTTGTGAAATCCGTAGAATGTGCATATCAGATAACCCTCTCTTAACTCGCACGTTCATCCACCAGTAGCTGGTCACGGTAGAGCGTCAAGAGAAGAATGCTGTAGAAAGAATACATGGTCGTCATTTGATATTGAATTAGAGTTTCAACAGGTAGAGAACTTGCACCGACAGCCCCGAGAGAATGAATATATGGTATCGTCCTGGGCTTTCAGACGGCGAACTCCAGGGTCTGCCCAGACTCGGAGAATGATGGGTGAGTGTTGGGGTTCAGTGTGTGCTGGTTGGACCAGTGGGAGTATCCCAAGCTTTAAAAAGATCAAAGAAAAAGAAATCAGAATGTTGTCAGAATGGGAGCTGCGTAAGTACGAAAATATGTAGATTCGGAGCCGATGCCACCTTGTCTTTTTTTAGGTCCGATCACTCGTGGAATATAAAAATAGCTGCGTGGTAAGGATGGCCTCCGATATTCTGGTGCACCACAGAGTCGTAGTGGGGCACTTGCGGTCTTATGATCTAGAATAATGATATCATGGGAAGTCAAAAAGAATCCCTATAGAGTCAAGGCACTCAATGATAATTAGCTTTTACCGTGTACTCATCTTATCCCATGGCGCATCCGCCCATTGCTCCGCAACGCGATACATCGCGGCGTCTGGGAACTTTCCTACAAAGTTCATTCATGGCGTCGGACGTACGCCGCAGCATGCGTCTACTTCAAGTCATTAATGTAGGGAGAACGACTGAATGTGAGAGACTCCGAGGGAAAGAAACCAGCATCATAATGATAGAGGGTACCAGAAATGGTGGCAGTGAGAGAGCAATTTGAGGGTACTTATCTGAGACCAGACGGTACTTTGAAATTGAGAAATTTTAACCTTAATAATTTTCCAGCATCATTGATAAAGGCGCATGTCGAATTCAGTGGCAAATCAGCGCCACCTTTGAGTTACATTAAGCCGTCAACTCGCTTTAATTTCATTCGTAGAACATGATCCATTAATGATACATTACACTCATGGTAGGTAGACATGGCTACATAAATGTACGCTGCGAATGAGATTGATGCGCAAAGTAAAGACTGCGTATACAGATGTCGTCAAGTAAAGTGATCAGTAGCGCCGGGGTTTATGTAGGAACATAGCGGGGCTGCGAAATGCATTTTTCGAGAACGAGAGCAGATAAAGAACAGACGACGTGAGAATAACTGGTAGAGAGTGGAAGATTGAGCCAGATGATACAGTAATAAGATCAGGCAGATTACTGAAGGAAAGGATAGCTATTAGTTGTCACGGCAGAGGTAGAGTGACAGGATGATACTTACAGAGAAGTACATGAGGTTCTGTTGCTTGGCGTTCAGAGGCTTGAAACCACGACGGAACGCCTCAAGAGAGTTCTCCGCCTGATTTCCCTCAAGTTGACTGACAGAATCAGAGAAATCGAGCGTTCCCTGAGGGTCGTAATGGTTCTTGGCCCTAGAGCAAACTATGTCGGCATCTACAGGACGACGAATGAGCATCCGTGAAGGAGTGTAGTTTGTTTTTATCACACTTACAGTATACAGGTGCAGGAATGGAGACAGAGCGTGTGGAGCGAGCATAAACATGGCATAATGCAAAAGACAGACTCTGGAGAGAATCGGCGCTGTGTAAAACATAGTAAGTATCAAGACATTTATGTTCTCAAACCGACAATGCTCACGAGAAATCATTTTCCTGAGAAGCCCTGATATCAGAAAGAGTTAACCAAAATCGAAAGTCAGGACTTACATCGTAAAGAATCTACAACACGAGAACTCAGCCGATAATCGATCCCAAATTTAGGGTAGACTTACCGAGTAATGCGCAGGCCTGCTAGTTCCCAGCAGCCCACCGTGGCTTTGCAAATAGAAATCAAACTCAGTCGGGTGAGCAATATCACGGTCCACCACGGTGCCCGCCGGACAATTTCCGCTGCGATCACCTTCACGCTCGCTCTGGGGGAAGAATCTGGGTCACTGTGAGCGAGTTCATTCTAATATGAGTAGATGTCGACGGACCTAACGTGATGGCGTTTCCCAACAACAATGATGGTGATCTTAGCGTTAATGTTATGAGTCACGCAGGCCCCTTATGATAAGGTCAGGTAAGAACTATGCTTGAGAGATTGAAGGGTAAGTCAGACTTTTGAGGGCAGGCAGCTCTGTAAAAGGGTTCGCAACATGCATCAGGTGTTAAGACCGGTACACTAACCTTGCTCCAAAACTTGCTTGAACTGTCCTTCGGAAACTCCGTCTTGAGACAATATCATCAGCCAAAGAAAAAGTCGGCTGTTAAGCTGATAAATCATACCGCGGTAGAAGATGATACGCTTGGGAGCTGAAGGTGACCTTTTTTCGACGTAGGTGCGGTAGCCGATGTACTTTCCAAGAGCATACTGCGAGCAAAAAACTTGAGCGTCAAAATCAAGGAAGAAGTCATGGTTTGTAGTACGGTGCTCATCTCCTCCAGATCCTCGATCATCTCTTGACGAGAGGTTTGAACACGCGAGCCTGGGAAATTGTTCTAGTGTCCACTCGGGTTAAAAAAAAAGGAAACGATATCCATACATGCGATATACTTCGCACTGTCGGAGTCCACGTTGGCGACAAGGGCGGTGAAGGATGGCCTACCATCGGATCCAGGCGCCGGGTGGATCACGTCGGCACCTGAACAATTATCAATGTGCGGACGGACTTAGGAGGCAAAATGATAACACACCCATGACAATAGTCGGATTAGAAGGGTCAGTCAGAACTGAGACGGAAGAAGGATCGGGAATGGTGTTGATTCCTCCAAGTTTGACGTTGATTCTGATTATTAATTTTCGTTAGTTGAAAAAAGAAAAGATACGAGAAATCACCTACTTTAAGCTGACGTTTGCATAGTACTGGGGCTTAGCGCGGAAACATTTCGAGCTCTTCAAGCATTGTGTTGCAACTCCAATCTATGATCCACGCGGATCAGAGGCAAAGAATAAAGGGAAACTTCAACTTACAGTGACATCACCAAAGCTATTACAGAGAGAAGAATGAGAAGGGCACATCCGAAGTAGCAAAAACGATACTTACTGCTTAACGGAGGTGTAGATGTCATTTCCGCCTTCGGGAAGAACGACGACCATGAGATTAGGAGGACTTTTGCTGGTGTTTCCAGGGCGGTCTCGCACAGCCATTCCTGCAGCGCGAAGCTGGTCTTCGATCCTGCCTTGTGGGTTTGGCCACATGATGACTGGCGTGTAGTTAGCGGGAAACCGGATACCTACCAAGCATTAGAAAGGGCCCGTAACAGGCAACATGCCGTACGTACCAACATCTCGGCAGCTGGCTGTGAGACCAGCGACCATATCGCGGGCTTGTTGTTCTCCGAATCGGTTCTGTCGTTCGTAAACGACGACACACCATTCGGTAACCTCGGCTGGCCGGAAGAAACGCTTGTCGATCCTAAAGAAAAAATTCAAAACTGCTCATACTGCATGACATAACGAACACTTACATATTCCACGAGCCATTGTTGGGAACCTCACCTCGGGCGTAAAAAAGTTATTCATATACAAATTATAGTTGTCGACTCACGACCGTCTGCTGCTTGCTTCCTGGACCGTACTTTAGCGTCGGGGGTCTCAAGACTCGGGCTTGAACCTTGAGAGGTCCACTGGTATCGACATGCATTCCGAATTGACGAACGTATTCGGATTGTCCGTAGGCAAGAACCTAATGACATGTAAGGTCAATCGTAAAAGGCAATAAGAGGGACGCACAGCAAGACCATCTGTGATGCTTCGCAAGCGATCTGCGGGGCGCTTGGTGGCGAAGTCGAGAACATCTTTGGTCTTCTCAGGAGGAACCTGCTTCCTCATAATTTGTCCAGGAGGGACGATACACAATTCAAGAGGAATGAGTGCCCCCGAACCAACCTGAAGAAGGTTGAGAGACGCCGCGACTTAGAGAAAAGTGAGAGCGTACCTCGACGCAGACGGCATCGGGGAATTTAAGCTGTTGGTTTTGGGTCTTCTGGAAGTAAGTAGCAACGGACATCGAACCACCCTCACGCATTGTGAAGTTGAGTGCATTAGCACCAGCAGAGCTCAGCTTCTTGATGACACGAGGGGTCTGCTGGATAGTGCCATCGGCACTGGCATGCTTGGTCAAGACGCGAATGCCTGAGATATGGCGCTGAAGGCGCAATCTCTCGCGATCAGGGAAACCACGGCTGGTCGCCAGAGCGTTGGGGTCGTTCTTGTTCAAGAACTCTAGACACAGTCCCAAGAGAGGACCAGCCTTGTACATCGCGGCGGTCGAGATGTCGACATTTATGAGCATGCGGCCGCTGGCAGGACGAACAGACTGGAAGTATCCGCGCCATAGTTGAAGGCCGAGGCCAATGTCCTTGGTTTCACGATCAGTAAAGAACGATCTGATGTTGAAAGGATAAGTCATAGTCGGCTCCATGCGAATAACGACGTTGAGCGCCTAGGGAAGTGTAAATCATCAGTCTCAACTCATGTGTGGAGATACTCGTAGGAAGGCTGACGGTGATGGCAGTCAATACGGTATTGTCATGGGATTGGTCGCCCGCAATGAATCGTTTCAAAACTCTATAGTGTACTTTGTGAATCAAGACATATAGTGTGGCGTTAGGCTACGCACTCGGGGTTAATTTCGGCGACCTTGGTAAGTTTGACCCTGTACACTTTGGGTCCTTTGCCTCCGGTTTCGGCGCGTTGAGTACTAAGACTGACATCGAACTTGAGAAAGTCAGCAACAAGGTCAAGTGATTAAACAGCAGCCTGACCTCTTTCCAGTCGGCACCATCGAAAGGTAACTCGCGAGCAGCGAACAAGTTCTTGCGACCATCATACACACCACGAGGGGTGAAGATCTGTGGAGCGGAAGTCTGAAGTGCTTTGATGATGTCCATGTTGAGGCGAGCCGGGAGCGTCTTCTCGGATGGGGAAATGACTGTCGAAAGTAGGATCAGACGATGAAAGAAACTATACGTGGTATTGAAACTTGCCAACTGAATGAATTATGAGAAGACAAAAGAGATGGGTCAATGTGGAGTCCAAGCGCTAAGAGTGTCTACGAACCATCATAGTGGTGTATAATGTCCTCGGGGATCGATGTCGCAAAGGAGTTTACATAGATGGGCAAAGGTTTACCACCACTGCCATATCCGGGTCGGCGGACACCAACGGTGGTGATGTGTGATGGGGGTGTGGCACTGTGGGCGAGCTGTGTAGAGCCAGCGCGTGCACCGCGTGCAGGACTAGAACCGCGACCGCGCAAGGACGGACCAGGGCCGCGTGTAGCACCGCGAGGAGGCATTGTCAATGTGGAAGGTTTGAGTGAGAGGAGATGGTGGGAATGGGGAGAGGGTGTGGTTCTGGCAAAATCAATCAGTTTTATCGATGGGGACCTACCTACATGGGGAACTTGAAAGAGAACAAAGGAAGCACGTGTCCTTCAATTAGCGACACGGGTCACGCGACTTTCACGCCCGCGATTTGATGGCCGCACCCATCGTGCGTGTTCATCTTTCTATACTGTGGCCCTGTTTGAGCCATGCTCTTTATCCGCGTTCTTTGTGGTACTAGAACCCTGGAAGAATAGACAATGTTAGACATTCATGAGCTGCACGCCCAAGTAGGCATGGATGATCGAAGCCCCATTTCAATAGCACAAAGCATGAGACAGCCTACCAACTACTTATAATTTCAAATGTGCAATAGCGGTTGTCATCCAAGTCCCTCCTTCGGTGGCTTTGTGCCATCCGCTTTGGCCCTCGCTTTGCTGGGTTATAAGGCGAAATCTTCTGCAGCTTGATTCGCAACCATGCAACGGGGTATGAGCTATCGAAAACCCGTGCCAGCCTACATTCCTTCACCACCTGCATCTCCACCTTTGCTGGTCACGCAGCTACCACACTCCTTTGAGAAAGACATCACAACGGCACGTCGCGTCTCCCATGTTACACTTTAGATTCACCTAAATTATGACCGCAGGTTGACTGGCGCACCGTTCTACAGCAGACAGCCGTAAACCGACATGATTCTATATCCACAATGTCTAAAACTGCCGTTAATGTCACGTCACCTCCAGCACCAATTGTCGATAAGAAAGTTCCTTCTCTTTTGGCAAGTGTCAATATTAATCACTCCAAGTGTTCCGGAATCCTCATTGGATTTAGGTCAAATCTCCTGACGGAGAGGAGATACCAATCGAAGATTCGACGTACACTCCTTTAATCGCACCTTCTTTTGCCCCTCTAAATCCTGAGCGACGCGTAAAGCGCAAGCATCAGGTATGCCTATAACTTGACACTAATTACTTTGTCGGTCTGACTTGCGATCGTCGAAAGCACTATAGGCCACCGACACCCCCTTTGCCATCACACGCGCGCCAACATCGGGTGGCAGACTCAACGCCCTCTGTCGAAACGGTCAGTCGCTCGATATATCCCGCCTGTGCTCCATTGATGTTCCAATATTCAGCTATCGAGCTCCCCTTTCAAAGACAAATCTAGGTGTCCACGTACCGAACCTCGGCGAATGCCTTCTATAACCGCCCTGTCTTTCGCCACTTATTATACGCAAAGCCCTTCTTTCCAGTCAGAGAAGACATATGTAGAATCGCTGGGACCTTCACTTTGGTCTGTCAAAGCCGAAGCAGGGCTCCACCAGCTTCCCAGACACATCGCAGGAAATACGCGGGGCCGTGTAACGGTACCTGATGACATGGAGGATGATGACGAGCAGGTCTCGTGGTGGGGAAGGGCTGGCACATGGAGCGCTTCGATGGGAGGGAAGATTAAGCGGTTTGTAAACTTGTATATCTGTCTGTAGGATATGGGAACGTCCGCGGGACTGGCTCCATGTGGTTATGTATTTTTATTACTGGTATCCTGGAGAATGTTTTGAGGAAGGAACATTGAAGGGGAGAAACAAAGATCAGCGGTGACGGCAAACTCCATGTAAACAACTTTGCTCCCATCTCACGGCGTACAAGACATCCTACGATGAGCCTCTAGAGCGGGCTCTCTGATTCCACTTTCCTCACTATCACTTGGCTCGCCAAGAGCCCCGGCCGGACCCTTCTCAGCGACACCGCTAGCGCGCAGTGTCATCGTCATTATCGCTTAACAAGGGCGAATGGAGAGAGACAGCAGCACCCATACCCCAAACCGCCGCGAGCTCTTCAACGCCAGCCTCACCGGCGCCACTGAGCGTCCAGATATACCCCGGCTGCGTTCTGACCCACCCCTACCGCCATCGCAGCCCCCACATACCCTCCAAGCGTTCAGGGACTCGGAGGGCAGGGAAAACCGGAAGCGTCGCCTGCAGGAACTTTGGAAGCGTTTACCACAGCGGACTTCCCGCAGGAGAACCGAAAATGGAGTAATAAAGAGCGGCGGGGGTGTGAACGAGGGTCTGACACCTGCAAAGGCCGAAAAGCTGAGGGCGATGTATGCGGCTTATGACGATGAGCTCCTGGGGCACTGTGGAGCCCGTTCTTCCGGCGCGCAGCCCACAGAGATACCATGGAAGCTGTTCAAGGAGTACGCCGAGGCAAAAGAAGTCGGTGCGTGTTTTTTTTAGGCTCAATAACCTGCTCGATGTTCTAAAATCCTTCAAGAGCTTTGGTCCATCTTTCACGACGAACTGGATTTGGATGGCAATGGGCATCTAGACGCACAAGAACTTACATTGGCATTGAACAAAGCTAGTGAGGATGCAGACAATGTGTACTAATTGTGCAGTTCTGACCATGCTGCAGGTATACAGTTATCCACAAAAATGCTCTCGGAGTTCATGACGACCCTCACGGACTCTCCACACTCACATGCGGTTTCTTTCGCTGAATTCAGGGACTTTCTACTGCTCTTACCGCGGAAAGCATCTCCAGCTGAAATTTACCAGTACTACGAAGTGAGCAAATTCATGGGTGACGATGGCAGGGGGCCAGCTCGGCTCACAATGGAGGGTTCGCCAAGTTTTTTCTCTTCCTGGCGTAGTCTGACCATTCTCATTAGGCGATGCCCTTCTCAGTGCGGAAGACAAACCCCCAGAGGCGCTTCGGGCTGGAATCTTGAGCGCAGGATCGACACCGTTGCAAACATCGTCAACATTTCTAAACGACGAGGAACACGAAGAAGAGGATGAGCCATATTACGAGGACGCAGAAGAGAATCATGGTTGGCTCGACGGTCACTCGGCCATCAAATTTCTTCTTGCGGGCGGTGTCGCTGGTGCTGGTGAGCATCCTGTTGTCCGGCTTCCTCGACGACTCTGATTTTTTCCGATACTCCAGTATCTCGAACATGCACTGCGCCCTTTGATCGGCTCAAAATATTTCTTATTACGCGGCCGCCAGACTTAGGAGGCGCCACACTGTCACCTACACCCAGCCTAGGCGGCGTGCGGACGATCGGCAATGCTGTGGCTCGTATTTATGCGGAGGGTGGTATATTGGCGTTCTGGACAGGCAACGGGCTGTCCGTTATGAAGATATTTCCTGAATCTGCGATCAAGTTCTTCGCGTACGAGTCTTCAGTCAGCCCCCTCTCTTATTTGACCCTTTACTGTGCCAGGAGGCATTTATTAATGACGATACTTGTCGCTAGAAACGGTTATTCGCGCAATATTGGGACAAGGTGGAGGACCCTAGGGAGATCAGTGGCGTCAGCCGGTTTCTCTCAGGTGGGATCGGAGGAATTAGCAGTCAACTCAGTATGTGGACCCTTGATTTGCCTCTTTCTACTGCGTCGATCTAACATGGAACAGGTATCTATCCTATAGAAACGCTTAAGGTATGCCCCTGGATGAGAGGAGTGTTGTAATCGACTAAATGAGCTTTTCGAAGACGCAAATGATGAGCAACACCAGCCAGCAGAAACGGACATTAATTCAAGCTGCACGCCATGTTTGGAGTCTAGGCGGTGCTCGGGCGTATTATCGTGGCCTAACGGTACGTGCATACATGGTCATTTCTATGACCTTTACTCACTGGACCCTTCATACATAGATCGGCCTCGTTGGTGTCTTTCCGTACGTACAGGGTTGTCAATCCCTTGATACGCATTAGTAATGACCCTGTTTCCAGATACTCCGCCATCGATATGAGCACGTTTGAAGCCCTTAAGCTGGCGTACCTGAAGTCAACGGGAAAGGATGAGCCAGGGGTCCTGGCACTGTTAGCATTTGGCAGCATATCGGGAAGCGTGGGCGCCACCAGCGTCTATCCACTTAATCTTGTACGTACGCGGCTACAGGCGTCAGGCTCCTCGGGTCACCCACAGCGGTACACGGGCGTCATGGACGTAGCTGTCAAGACTTTTGAGCGCGACGGGTGGAGGGGCTTTTATCGGGGACTGTTCCCTACGTTAGCCAAGGTGCGTTTTGAGGTAGTGCGGGTGGAATTTACGCTAATCTTTTGGCGGACAGGTTGTTCCTGCGGTTTCTATCTCTTATGTCGTTTATGAGCATACCAAGCGGAGGTGAGCTGTTCATTCTTTCATTGGGTAGAGTGTGCTAACTGACAGTTTGTCAAGACTTGGTGTATAGTACCATAGATAATTTACTCATTAAATCCCCATATTACTGCACGGAGCACCCACATGTCGTCACTCACCGCGGACCCATATTAATCTTGCTTTGCTTTTTTGCGCGTCGTGGCTTTCGGTAGGGAGGTCGATTTTCCATACTATAGTACTTGTATACACAACCTAAAATGCAACGAGATATCGTGTACACTACAAAGGGGGGGATGGAGGGTGAAAAGTATGAGTGAAATCTAATACAACACTCGGAACCGAAGGGCTGTGGACTGAAAACGAATGGTGGACGGTCAGATCATTAGATCTAATATGGATTGTTGGTTGGAAGATGGAAGCAGGGTGCACTGTGTAGCAGGTTGTGATAGGGATTAGGCGTGAAATAATAAGTCGTAAAAATGCAGGGGATATAGGACCGAATGGGTTGCGAGACCGTGAAGAGTCGTGACTGAACCTTTGCTGAATAAATAGATGGATGCAGAGACCGGAAGAGCGAGGTGGTCATGAAGGGAGCTCGAGTGTGCGCTTCTCCTGGACAAGGACGGCGAGCTCTTTGAGGCTCTGCTCCCTTTGCTGGGCTCGAAGCTGGGACTTGGAACGCAGCCTTGTTCGCCACTGCTGCACCCATGCCCATTTTGTTTTCTCATCGGTGGATAGCGGCCGCGGAGAGGATATGAGGGAGCGGAGATGGTCACGGCCAAGGATGGGTGCGAGGGAGAGGAAGGAGAGGAAGATGAGCTTGAGGATGATGTCTGGGGTGGTGAGGAGGGAGGAGATGGACTGGGGCGTCGGGGATGGCGTCGAGGCGACGGTCTGGAGGATGTCACCGATCTGACGTAAGGAATATAAGTTGCATTTCGGGGAATGAGACAAACAAAGACAGACTTGGCAAGTGACGGCGGTCCAGGGTAGTGACCCGATGAAAGAACCGAGCATACAGTCAGCCATCGATACCCCACACACCCCGGATGCAATGTTGATACCTGACCACGGAACAACTCCTATCAGTCGCAGAACTGACAGCCTCACCCAGGCCGGCGAGCGCGGCTTTCCCGACTCTGTCTCGCCTCCCTCAGACCCGCCTTCAAGGGCACTACGCGTCATATCGAGCGCACGGGGGAAAAAGTGGGTGAGGAAGGGCGCAAGGGGCATTGCCAAGAGGGTTGCACATGCTGAGCCGAGCATCGTCAACGTTGTAAGTAGGACGGTGGCGTACGCAGGGGAGAACAAGGCGCCGGCTAAGACATTCTGAATCCATGTATCAGTATATAGCGCTTGAGAAGACAAGACGCGGAGCTCACCCAGATGACACTTCCCGGAACAGACCACGCGTGTTTCCAGATGGCGGTAATAGCCATGACTCCTATGACGTGAGCGACGGGGCCCGTGCCGCTCTGAGTGTAGCCGTGGAGTTCCCTTCCGAGCTGGGCGACGTCGGCTATGGTGTGCGGCCAGGCGAGGGAGATGGGAAGGGTGTAGAGGCACAGCAGGACGAGAGCGGTGGAAACTGGGAACATCAGAACGACGAGAATGATGGAAGCATGCTGCTGTAAAACGCGTGGTGTCAGCACAAGGTACGCGGGGGGAGACGGGAAAGAACGGACAGCGAAAAAACGGTCTCGCGTTGGTGGCTGTTGTTTTTGTTCGGTCTCAAAAGGGGATTTTGCGGCAGATGCTGAGAGAGGGAGAACAAAGTCTTCGCCACTTGTGCGAGGGGACGAGGGAGTGGACCAAGTGAGATGCTGATTTGGCTGAAGATGGAACCACTGGAGAAGACGGGAGGCAACGAGGACGAGCATAGAGGGAGGCTGTACAGCGGTAGTTATTGGATCCAAGGGAGGGTTGGGTGTTGGCGGTGGAGCGGGTGTCTCTGGGGGAGTAAGCTGAAGAGACGAGTTGGAACGACGACGGCCAAGGGAGTTGACAGGGAACGGCCTAGCAGTTGTAGATGAGGCTCTGTGACGGGAAGGGGTAGGAGGAGGAGGAGACAGGCTCTGACATACGGACATGGTGTCAAATCTCAACAAGAGCTCTACTTATTTTAGCATTTCCAGTTGTGTCAGCCCTTATGGTCAGCACACGGCCCGACATCATTTGTTTGTCAACTAAATCAGGGGCGTGTGATTTCACTAGCAGCTCGCATAATGCATAATCTGTACATGGCAATAGCGCAAGTAGTACATTTTTGTCTCAACCCTAGTGCGCAGCCCTCCTGCTCTCCTGGATAATGTTAGACAGCTCCTCCAGCTTGCGCTTCGAGCGCAAAAGTGTCCCAAGCTGAATCAAATCTATTAGCACACCCGTTCACAACGTATCCAACAACACTCACCCTCTTCTTGGTCAACTTCCTGGCCTTCTTGTCCTGATACGAAAAAACTACGTTAGATAAACCCTCCAATACATCATTACACCCAAACGCACCTTGGAGTTCCTCAACAGTTCCATGACTCGCCTCTCATAGGCAGAGAACCCGGCAACCTCCCTGATCACAGACCGCACAAACTTGGTCTTGGTCGACTGGATGCCCTTGCGCTGCGACGGGCGCGCCGCCTTTTCAATGGGTGTCGTGGGATGGCCCTTGTTAAGCCCGTAACGGAGGTCTATATTCCCGGGCACACAGCAAATACAGCGGAACCCGTTAGCATAACTTTCGTCTCACCAATAATTCTGCACTCACTGGAGCGGACCATTTTTCTTCGTCTTGAGGATCGTGGGTAGCAGCGGCGGGGAGTCGACCGGATAATGCTCGAATAGTCACGTGGAGAGATTTGGGTGGCTTTAGTCCTGTATAGTCTCACGTGTGCCCTTCTCACGCTGCTTTTATCGGCTCTCGATCTTATCTTACTTCCTCATCGGGTCATTTTAGACGCCTGCGCAAAATAAAATCTATAGCTAAATTCATTTTCAAAAGTGACAATATAATCTGTCATTGCACATTCAAACGTGCACTGTACCCCTAGAAGCCCATTGCTGCCTCACAACCTTCACTTTTCCTCCAGCAACTGAAAGCGGAGACGGAGAGGTGGTATATGCGGAAGGCGCTCGTGAGCTGGCATCTTGCGGCGTGCGTGGCGCAGTGCTTGATGTCGGAGAAGTTCGTGCCGAATGAACAGGTGTCGGGGGTCGTAATTGCTGCCCTTCTATGGGTCGTTGTGTCGTGTGCTGTTGTCCGTGCATGGCACGACTATCTTCTTCTTCTTCCTCCTCTTCCTCCTCCTCGTCGTCATCATCATCTTCAACTGCATCCTACACACACAAGTATAAGTGTGAGACAACCCCCAGGGTACTGGGCAATGCGCGTGACCTTAACTCACCGGGTCAAAGTCCTCCATCTGTCTATCTCCATCATCATCCCGATCATCATACTCATCGTCCTCGTCAATCCACCGACCGCGCCAGTCAACGAGATCCAGCTCACCAGAGCTCTCTGGCCGCAGTCGTAACCAGTGCATGCGGGGCCCGCTTTTCGCACGCTCGCTCACCTTGAACCCATAGATTCTTGGAACATATACATAACCAGCAGCGCGTTTCTGCCCACCATAAGGGTTAGGGTTCGAGAAAGGGGATGACTTAGAGCTGCTTCCAGACGAAGTGCTCTTGGGGGATAAAGAGGAGCCACCGGTCAGAGGCGCTTTCCAGAACGGGGCTGGAGCAAGTTCCCGGTAGCTCTGAAAAAAGAGGTGTGCAAATGTCGTTCCAAAGAAGGCTCCTAATCGCCAAAGCACAATCAGAAAATGATGGAACATACTTGACGGATCTGAAACCTACCGTCTACACCCTGAAACTTGCTGCTAGGAGGTATATACACGTCGTTACAATTTGGGCAAAAGAGTTTCACGGTGTCGAGGCCAGGCAAGTCGGAGCGCCCGCATGGAACTATGTTGCAGCCCACACAATATACACGCGGACAAGAACCAAACACGCCGTTCTCATACTTCTCGACCTGTGGTGGCACGTTCCCAGTTGAGTTCAGGTGGCGAGAAACACGAGGCGGAGGAAGGGGGCACATACCATTGACTGCAGCCCCGCGCGCGTGAGAATGTATCGCTGGTGCACGAGGCCGTAGAGCATTTCCGCGGAAGACTCGATAATCGAGACATCGGGGATTTTTGGAGCATCTTCGTCTGTGCGGGATCAAGTAAGCGGCGATAAGATTGTGCTCGAGGGTTCAAACCTGGCTCTACGTCGAGGATCATCTCCATGGCTTCCTTCCAGAAAGGAACCATGGCGTTCAGACCGGTCAGGTTGAAGTCATCCTCGATGAAGTCCTCTGTGACTTCACAAAAGTATTCATGGCCGGGTAGGGAACAGAACCAATTGATCCAGGTGAGAGTGGATGTGGGGGTCGAAGAGGCTACACGAAGAAGAGCATGTTAGATTGAACGCGTACAGCGTGAACGAGGACGATGCCGAATGTGTGGGGAGATTGAGCGGTACGCACTGTATCCGTCATCCTGCTCTTCAACCTCGTCCATAATCTCATCACCATCTCCCGTACCACTTATTCCCTCGTCCTCTTCCTGGTGTATGTCTATAGGAGGCGGCTGTCGCGACGACATGTTAGTGTGTCAGAGACAATCCGAACGTTGTCGATGTCGATGAACGTTGATTGTAACTCCGATCGTTGCCAATCTGGGACGACTTGACACTTCACATGCAACCTTTGTCTAATCCATCTCAGACGAATGTACATGTTATTTGTCCTCTGGAATGGCCCTTCCATATAGGAGGACCCATTATTACAACAAGTAATAGCTGGGCTACACACCAGCTGATAAGAGCATATCTAAAACCTCTCTTGAAGCCCAACCCCCGGATCTCGACTGCGAACGTGCTTACTGTCGTCAGGCATCCACAATATCCATCATCTAAACCTTGAAGCAGGCTGCAAGCGTACGGGGTTACGGGGTGAGCCTTGTTCTGGAGAACGGTGAAACCTCCGAGTAATGCGGTGCCGATCGAGTTCACCGTGAACGTTCCAAGAGGTATCGTCTTGAGCAGGGTATTAAGCTGTAGAGACAAGAAATATCTCAACAGCGTGCCTGGGAACGCAAATAAGAGGGCCGCTGTGGCTTGGTGGCGGAAGTTGGCAGGCATGAGGAAATATGTGGGGAAAACCGCGCCGTAACAAAGTATTGAGATAACGGTAATAAGGTATTTCAGAAACTGGGGCGGTGGGGAAATAACGGGAAGACGGGAATGCGTCGCCGCAGCTAATTGAAGGCCGAACGATACGGATGCAAGAGATATTGAGATAGTAAAGACCGACTTTCCAAGGCCGTCTATGAACTGTACTCGGGTCTCAATATGAAATGTCGTGAAGAATAATTACACTTACGTTGCGGAGGCCACCGTGATGATATTCTCCTGAGTTAATCCAGGAGTCAAACACGTCTACTTGCCAGCCAGAAAAGGTCGTCAATGACCCGCAAAATCCTACACGGAGGTGAGGGAACGGACGAAAAAATTGACACAGGACGCACCGGTTGTAACCGCGGTAAATAATGGGGGATAACTGAATTGACAGCGCGTGAGTTGAAAGCGGGAGAAACCTGGGAAGGAAGACTTACAAACGACTAAAGGGTTCCTTGAGGCCCACAGCAAAACCCATTATCAGACACCCAAGACCTTGCGCATACGCCAATGGAAAAATACTCCTCCCATCGTATTTGGCAAGTGCGCTTAATCCTAGCCTCGCCAAGGTTCCAAAAATGGACGCAGGGATGAGGAGCGCGACGACATGGATGGAAAGTGGGTGGTAAGCAGCAGGCTTTCCTCGGGTGGAAAGCTCGCTGGTAGGCTGCTCTATGACCTCCACCTGCGCCACCTCGCCTTCAGTGGCATCTTCTTCTCGTGGGCTCGTAAGGGAAGTTGGGCTCATGGAAGTTGGCTCATGAGTTTGGATCATATACTCACGATCCACCAAGCTATTTTTGGCTCAATACAATCCCTCAATGTTTCTTCTCGTCACCGGTCTTGTAGGCGTCCTCACGCTGCTCTGGGTATTCCTTTCCAACAAGAAGTGGGACCCTCGTTCCAAGGTGTGCTCTCTGTCGTTATCTTGTCGCGTCGTCGAAGGCTAATACGTGGTTCAGCACTGCTATGTAACAGGCGGCTCTGCAGGGCTTGGCCTTTCTCTCGCAATCCTTCTCACAAAGAAAGGGGCCGATGTATCCATCGTGGCACGCAACGAAGAGCGGCTCCAGAAGGCTTTGGAACAGCTAGAGGTGAGTCTTGTATCCAGAAGTCTGGCACCCACCGTCATTCATGCCACACGATAGAGCGCTCGACAGACGCCGAACCAGACACTCAAGGCTTATTCGTTCTCGTTGAACGACGCAGAGTCCTCAGCCGCTGCATTTGAAGCTGCTAGTAAAGGAAACGGTGGCAAATGCCCAGACGCCGTGTTCTTGTGTGCAGGAGCGTCACGTCCAGGGTTCTTTGTAGAGGAAGACGAGGCATCACTGAGAAGAGGCATGGATAATGGCTATTGGGTACAAGCGTGGTCGGCACTGGTTCGTCAAATATTCTTCACCGCGTTTAACCCTAATATTTCAAAATTCTCCAGGCAGCTGCAAAACGCATGTCTCACGACAAGTTTCCAGGTAAAATTGTCTTCGTGTCATCCATCCTAGGATACATGTCTATGGTTGGATATTCGTCCTACTCTCCAGCGAAGCATGCATTGAGAGGTACGGCAGCGTTGACTAACCTCAACGCCACTAGTGACCTCATGCATACAAACAGGCCTCGCGGAAACTTTACGATCTGAATTACTTCTCTACTCGGTGTCTGTCCACATTTTCTTCCCTGGAACAATCTACAGCCCAGGGTATATCGAAGAAAATAAGACCAAACCAAAAATTACATTGAAGATCGAGGAGAGCGACGACGGCATGCAACCCGACGCGGCAGCACAAGGCCTTCTGCAAGGTACGCCGCCATCTCTTTTGCCGTCACATTACATGCTAACGTCTATGCGTCGGATCCAGGTGTCGAGCGAGGACAGTTCCACATATCCGCCGACCTGTTAGGCAACTTGTTCCGATCGTCGACTAGAGGCGCGTCACCGCACAACAATGTACTCATGGACGCCATATACAGCTTTATCGGTTGGGTTCGTGCAGGGTTGCATATTTTTTGTTGGCGTTGACCTTATCTTGATGTCTTCTAGATCGGTCTCGCATTTTGGCGCCGCGGGGTCGATGCAACCATCCTGGGACATCGAAGCGAGCACAAGGACTACTTGGTGCAAAAGGGCTTCTTCAAGCCGAAGACAGCCTCGGAGAAATGATCAAGTGGATTTAAGGAGGTCTATACAGTACATCTTCCCACGGTAAGGTACAAGTAGCAAATGAAAAGATATCGAAATGTCAGAAAGAAGCGAAGCTCTGTAAAGTACATGGCACCTGAAATGGTGACCAACCGAACAAGCATTATATCCTTCATCCGCGTACGGAGTGGTCTTGGTCCCCTCCATTAGGCTGGCCAACGATGAAAGAGTTCACCAACCTTGGTTTTAAGAAAGACCGTGGTGTAAGATGAAGAAGCAAAAAAGCTAGACCGAGGGATTAAATAGAGGGAGTTAAGGGCCGGGCAGTTCGGTAGGATTACGTATTTATGATTACACACTTTCGGGACTGAATTGCGTCCTGATGGGTTTGAGGAGACAGGAACATGGACTACATGAAGCTGAGAAATCCACGTTAATCTAGCCCTATGCAGGCTATCGCATCCTAGTCACAGAACTCTCCTACCTAGTTCACCTTGGTGGTAATATCACCCATCGTGTCTATACTCCTCCTGGCCCAGGATGCGCCCGACCTCTGCCATTCCCGACTTTTACTACTTTTGCTTCGCCGTATACGAGCCATTCCTTACTATTATTGGTTTCATTGGAGCTTTGATGTTAGTCTTTTCTTATCCGTTCAACCTCGAAAGCTTACCCCGCAATAACAGCGACCCGCAGGCAGTAAGTGACGCGTCCGACCTCTTCAACCAAGTCGCTCACCGTCCAACCCATTAGACACACAATGCTCAAGCGCCATGGATGTCCGACAATCCGCCCCCTGCCACACTTCCGATCGCCACACTTGTGTCGATCGTACAACTTGGCCATGTCTGCGCCCTGGTAGGGGTCATTAACCTATGTGTCCTCACCGCTGCTCGCAAACACCTACATGGGAACCTTGCCCTGCAAGAACAGATGGTCAACGCTCTCCTTACACCTCTAGTCATCGGCGACATTCTGCATCTCTACATCACCTTGTGGGCGCTAGGTGATCAACGATGGGAGTTCTGGAATTGGAGCCCAATGCTATGGACTACAATCGTGTTGGGATTGACTCTGATGATACCGCGCATAGCCTGGCACTTCGGTGTAGGGCGGTATGTCCACAGTCGAGATGGCGTCGCCGAGAAGAAATAAATCTCGTCTATTGGTGAGATTCAATCTTGCTCTTCAGTACCAGAAACTTGCGTGCTGATGAGGTTCGGCAGATACATTCCATATTTCTTATACTTATTATTTTATGAGGGCGCAATTCACCGTCCATGGCACAACGGGTCACTGGGAATACAATACAGGGATATAGTAATTGATTCCTACGATTACATTTCCTAGATTCTTCGAACCAATGGATAGAAAAAAACCGATACCAACAAGTCTTATAGATACTCCCTAATAAGGGGCATTGACAATATTTGACCTGCTCCCGAAGGAAGCTTCGGGAGCGAGCGAGTGACGCGTTGGCTTCTTCAGGTTCTTCTTGTTGACAGCGAGAACGTTGTTGTGGAGAGCGACGATCTATCGAGAATAAGGTTATATGGAAGTATCGTGGACTTTGACGTACAACTCACGATTTCTTTATCGTCGCCAAATTTGAAATTGTCTTGAACAACGTGGTCCTCATACTTCTTGATTTCGTATTGATCAAGATGACCTTTCTTCACTTTCTTAAAGTCCCAAGCAATGACGAACTGGCCGCTGGACGTAACAATCGCATTCTCCTCTTGGCCTTCACCCTGATTGAATCTGGAATAGTATGAGTTATGAATTTACTCAGAGTTGATAAGGATTGCTTACTTGGCAGGAGTAAAGGATATACTGCCCATGTATGCAACGTGTTCATTCCGAAGTTGAAGTCGACGGGGAATAGGCTTTGAGGTGGCAGGGAAACTGCGATCAAATCCTAGCGCTCCCGCATAGCGACCTTCGCCAATGAGTGTATCAATCAAGAGCAAGTAGGTCTTGGTAGTGGCTACGATGTAGCGGCCGTCGGCCGTCACATCGATGCCGATAATCGGGTCGCCCAGAGGAGGCAGAGCCGTTTTCGCGTTTTTACCGATGGAGTCGAATAGTCTGATATCTCCCTTCTCGCTGGCAACAGCAAGCTTGCCACTTGCAGTCGTGGCCACGCCCGAAAACTTGTTCTTGCTGACATACTGCTTGAATTGGCTTTCCACCATCTTCGTTCCGGACACACGAGGGTCGATACGGAAAAGGGCATTGTGAGATGCGCCAACTAAAGTCTGTTCTCGCGTTGTTGGCGCAAACTTGCTGTCGGGCGCGATATGGTCGACCGTTATATCATCGTGAACTTTCCATTCTTCGACAATTTTCCCTCGCTCGATATCCATGTTAAATAGCGAGTGCGGGTCCGCCGGGTTCATCATCACCAGTTTCGTGTCTTGCTCGTGTAGCATAACCTAAAACTCAATTAACAACGATGTGGGAGATATGGTAGGCACCTACATGTTGAGGTGTGAACTGCTTTCCTTTCGGAGTAGCGAGATTGCTGATAGTGGCGCAATATTTGACAGCATCACCGACCGAGTGGCTGAAGACGCCGATGTGGTTTCCACGCACAACGTACGAGCGATCTCCTTTATAGCCAACTGTCAGTTGTGAATTGCGATCGGAGCCAGGCAATGCAGTCGGCATGTCTCCTTCTTCATCCTCTTCATCTTCGTCGCTCTCTGTTACCGGAGTTGAGTACTGAGCACTGATATCTCACTGTTAGTACTTGCCTTCATCAGGGTCTAATTCAGAGAGGACTTCATCCTCGTCATCCTCCTCATTTTCGACGTCAAGCATTTCGACATCTTCATTTGCACTGACAGCGTAATTTTGGTCTTCAGCCTAGATGACGTCAGTGAAGTATAAGGACGTTATTAGCGAGCGCCTACCTTCAACTTTGACCACTGTGACTGATGGAGGGTTTCCCACAAGGATTCGGAAAATTTCTCCAAGAAGGCTGCCAGCTGTTCTTCTCTGAACCGAAAGAGCCAACTGGACTGTGAACCATCATGGCCTTGATAGTTCCAGGTAAGGGAGAGCATCTTGTGGGAGAATCGTTGATTCATGTCTCCTGTGATCTGGTGCGCCAACAAAAGCCCTGAATCGTTTTCGGCAGTCAAATAGTACTGGAACAAAATGCCCTTAGGTCTCATGATGCTAGCCATCACAATTCCTTGGTTGTCGAACGTCTCATTTTCCGCATCCCAAAGATAAAGCTCGGCCTCGCGAGCGATCAAAGTCTCCATGGAAGGATCTAACGTCTTTTTCACCTGAGGAGGGGGATATGTAGGTTGTTCCGGCGCAGGTTCAGCGTCAGCCGCTAAAGGAGTTGGCGAAGATATGGGTTCAGTCTTGGATGACACTTTGCGGCGAGCGGCAGGTACTTTGGGAGCTGGAGGTCTGAGATAGATAAATTATATAAAATACGTTAAAAGTAAGGGGCAGATGAAACGTACTGCCAAATGAACTGCTGGAACTCAGAGTCCCTGGTGTTTTCTGCACTTTTCTTGAACTTGCGTTCGTACATCGCCTGATACATGCAAGTTTCGAAGAATGCACGTGTAGGGTTGTTGGTTCCAGGTGCTAAAAATTCGTAAAATTCATCGACGTCGCCGTCAAGGTCGCGCCAGACAAAAGTTGGTTCGCCGTCACTCTCGCTTGTGCGAAATTCAAGCTCGTGGCTGATAAGAAACACCCTCTCTTCGTCGGCTGATACACGCTCCATATGAGTGCCGTTCACCAGCCCAAGTTGATATAGTAAACGTACTTTCATCCCCCTCTTCCAAGAGCTCCTGATCACCCTCCTCGTAAACCCTCGTGATAACAAGTTGGAAGTTGTGCTCTATATTGGGTACGCGACGAATGGTCGCCATGGCCTCGTTGTATCTGGAATTCCAACTCAGAAAAGCGAGGCTCAAAGAATTGGATCACCTTACATGCATTCTCGAGATGTGCGTATGTTTCCTGGCCGAACGAGGTATAGCTGTCCTGTAATCGGATGGATAGTTAGGAAAATATAGTATATAGAGCTCTGAAAGACTCGTACCTGTGGATATCTTCACCACTTCAGCAGCGTTAGGATCATCTGTGTAGGGTCAATAAGAGATCTTCAAAGAATGTTGTGGTGAACACGAACGCCAGACTTTGCCGATGACTATACCAACACGAGTGAGTCATATTTAGTACATCATTGCGAGAAACGTACTGCTCCTGAAGATGTTCATGACAGAATAAAGGTCGAGTTGTTCAGCCCTCGATCCAGTTGAATGAGCTGAGATCAGTGACAGGCGACACGTCGTGACGAGGTCACGATATCAGATGTCACGCTGGCTGTTGACGTTCACCTTTGTCGACCATGTCCACTCCTGGCACATCTTCCCCCGCCACAGCCGTCTCCTCAGGTAGTTCTGTTAATAAAACTTGATGTTATTATTCAACCTGAATTTGAACTAGAACAGCCAACAAGTCCCATGACACCTTCTCCCAGTGTTAGGACCCGATTCTCCAACAATATCTCACAGGTTCGCTTGTAGCCATGTGCTCTGCTTTGCCCTTTACCTGATCATAATTATTCCAAGAATTCACCAACTACGTCTACTGACCCATCGCAGCCGTTGAGTGCGAGTCAATTGAACGATTTACCGCGCTCTACGTTTCGGAGCATCTTCACCCCGTTCGCAAGGGCTCCCGGGAGGCATATTGCCCGTGCGGACCCTTCGCTCTTGACATGCTTCGACCCTCAGGACAAGGAATTATATGAACTCTGGGCGCCACAGCATTGAATGGTACAATACTTGCTTTCTGTTCCCTTCAAGTTCATGTGATAAGGACATTCGCCTAACGGCGATATGTATCTTCGGCGAAACAACCTTCACAACTCTTACTCAGCAACCGGCCTCCCAAGCATCACGCATCAGAGCCCACTTAAAAATGTAACAAAATAACACACGCATCTGACATATGTACATGTGCCTGGCCGTGTTATATAAAGAGCCTCAAGTTCAAATCTGATAACTTCTCTTGGCTCTTTCCTCCTGTCCCAGGCGCCGGATGATTGCATATATTTCCACCGTCACCTATTTTCTGTGTCTAACTGTTGCCCCTGCTTATGGCTTGAAACACCTTAACTTGCCACATCCTGCAGATCCGTACCTTGACCCCAAACATGATCCTTACAATCCTCTAAAATACATTACCAGCAACACGCTGACCGGTGTTGCCTTTGGTAAGTTTCAATTCACTCCTTCTGCAGAACTGTAAGTCATACTTCGCAGGTCTAGTAATACTGGTTGCTATCCTGCAATCGTTGTCTGTTTGGAGGTATGGTGCGAAATGGATGTTATCTATGGTAATTGGCGCTTACAGTATGTAATAATAATTACCATCCTGGTTCATGCTCAACATTTTTATCAGCGTTTGCTTTTGGACTTGGTGTTCGGTTTGCCCTTCATGACCATCCCGAGTCAAAAGGATGGTATATAGTGGAATATTTGTTCGTCGTTCTCTCTGTGCGTATGGCAATCGATGTGTTTGTCATAATCAAATTAATCGCCATTCAAGCCTTGCGCTTTTATTGCTGCCGACTACATCCTACTGGGTCGTCTAGCATTGCACCTCGATTCATCCCACTTCTTGCTCATACCAGCTCGCAAAATCACCTTGACTTTTATCTCGTCAGACATTACAACTTTTCTGATACAAGTATTGTGTTATCCCTTATACCGCTTAACCCTACTGACCAGTATGCAGGCCATTGGTGGAGCTATGTCTGTTTCAGCAAATGCACCTGAGCAGCAACTAGCAGGATCCCACGTCAGTACTCAAATCCCTGTCTGTCGTTCATAATCGCTCAATGAAGCTTCGCAGGTATTCCTGGCTGGCTTAGCCTTGCAATTGCTTTCGTTCTTCCTTTTCAGCTGCATATACCTGCTATTCCTGTACAGGGTCTACCATCATGCGCCCCAAATATGGACGAGGGACCGATCGAAACCTTGGTATAAGAACTGGCGAACATTAGCTTTAGTATTGGGCATCAGTTGTATAGGGATTCTGGCGAGTGCATCGTCCAGTTGTGATTGCTCGTTCTAATTTGTGCTGTACTAGATTCGATCAGGATACCGTGTCGTTGAGCTGTCCGAAGGTTTTCAAGGACGCCTAGCCACCTCTGAGGCGTTCTTCTACGGATTGGATACTCTGCCCCTCTTCATTGCCATTTCCATCTATGTTCCATTCTGGCCGGGACGCTTTATCGATCAATCGGGGACAGACGCGCCTTCAACTCTTGACCAGGAAAATGTGGGAAAGCTAGAATGACGAGGGAAATGCTAGTTGTTAAGCGAAGGCAAGAGGTGTCTATTTGCCTGGTTTGGTTGATAAACAGCAGTTAAAAAGCGAAATTTGAGGCGAATAGATGCTTTGAATTCTCTCGTATACCTGATAGCGTCATCGGTGCTTCAGCGATGCACTCCTTGACAGGACCATCCCAAAGGGCATCTCGGATATCAACAAATAAGTTTGCGCCGCCACGGCGCGAGATCGTGCATCCAAAGTCTGGTATTTAACCAACGCCTCGCGGTTGCTCCTACTTTTGTTGTACCGATGAAGTTTGGACGCATTCACCGCACCATGTACATCGCCTTTTTTCTCTCTGCAGCAGCTGTGGCGGCTTCCTCGTCGTTTCTTGAGGACCCTTACATCGATCCCAAACATGATCTTTACAATCCTTTGAGATATATTACTTCCAATGTCCTCACAACTATAGCCTTTGGTACGGTTCAAAAACCCTCTGGCGTTGCATGCTGCTCACTGAGGCCACTCCGACAGCACTTGTCCTGTTTGTCGCCGTCTCACAAACCTTTTGTTTGTATAGGTGGGGAGGGAGATGGATGCTTTCAATGATCATTGGAGTTTATCGTACGTATCGTTTTTATCAAATACCCCGCGCGTTCAACAAATGTCCAGTCTTCGCATTCGGTCTATCGACGCGCTTCGGTCTTCATTTGCATCCAGAATCCAGAGGTCTCTACATCGTCGAGTACCTATTTGTCGCCCTCACGGTGCGTTCTCTCTATCACTCGCGGTTATAGATGGTTATTCTTGAGTTGGTAGCCATGTGCATTCATTGCCGCAGATTATGTTCTTCTTGGTCAACTCGCAAGACATCTTGACGCCCGTGGATATCTTGCTATCCCCGCCCACCGGATAACCCCCGTTTTTGTTGCCTCTGATATCACAACACTCTTGATCCAAGTTAATCCCTTTTGTGTTCCCAACTTGAAAAATTTGAAGCGTATTGACTTTTTAACCCACTCCGTAGGCCGTTGGAGGTGCGCTCTTGGCGTCTGCAAAGTCGCCACACCAAAGTTTCATTGGTTCAAGGGTAATTATCGGGCCAAAATAACAGCGGTTACCATTCAGGTTCACGCCGTTCATCTTCAGGTCTTCTTGGCGGGTCTGATTGCTCAACTCGCGTCGTTCGCAACCTTCATGGGCATATACATCGTATTTCTGTACCGGGTTCGCAAGTACAAGTACGAGATATGGTGCCAAGATAGTCCGAAAGTGTGGTACAACGACTGGCGCGCCCTTGGTCATGTACTCTTCCTTAGTTGTACTGGAATTCTGGTGCGAGATCTAATGTTCGGCTCTCTTTCGTTAACTCAACCAAAACCATCCAGATCCGTTCTTCGTACCGCATCATTGAGCTTTCTCAAGGGTACCAAGGACACCTTGCGACGACTGAGGGCTATTTCTATGGACTCGATACTCTTCCACTCTTCATCGCTGTAGCATTGTATATCCCGTTCTGGCCAGGCCGCTTCATCGACAATTCCCAGCTTATTATACATTCCGAGGAGAAGCTATAGACTTTTCAGCATTACCCCTCTAATATCTACACAAGAGCTATTTGGCAGATGTATATGACAGCGTAATGATGTACATACTTCTAGGCAAATCATCACAGGCCACTCAAAAACGCCGATAATCCTCCCCCAGAGGCCGGACTGCCGTTGCGTTCTTGCGTCACCTTCTCGCGATTCTTCAATAAAAGAAGTTGCAGACCGCTCTTTTTCTTGCTGCGTGTTTTCGCCTGCGCAGAAGACTCTTGGCTGCTGGAACTGGGAGGCGGGGTTGATAGATGGGATGGGGGTATTGATGGGGTAAAGGGAGCTGGAGAAGGCGTCGAGATGAGATTGTCTGACGGGACGACATGAATCGCGGTTCTTTCGCTCCCGAGCAATATGTCAATATGCCATCCGCAGCATCGACAGATTGTTCGGAGTGCTCTAGTAGGGGGACGTCCTTTTCGTGATTTCAGGCGGACTATTCGGGTCTCGGCATCGCCATTGAGCAAGTATGAGCCACATTTGGAACACCAGTCCGTGTTTACCGATGATAAGGTGGATTGGCTGGTGTAAAGAGCCGCGAGAGCAGGGGAAATGGATAGAACGGCGTAGGGGCGAGCGTTGCGAAACTTGGCAGTGGTAGAGTCTTCCATGGTAAAAGTCGCAGCACGTGACAGGCGCGTCTAAAGCAAGCAGAGAGCTGACTAATCAGCTATTGTTCTCTCGAGAACAAAGAGAAACGATTTTGGATGGAAAGACTCGGGTAATAAGGATAAAGACCTCTTTCACCTCGTTCACCTTTGTCAACAATTAACCGTCATGTTTACCAGCACAAAGCCTCGTTCGCCAACCCCACGCGCTTCACGCACTCCACCTATATCATACCCACTTAGTACTACTCCTCGTCCCTCGTCTCAAGCCACTGTCACTTCCCCCCCACTGTCACCTCCAACAACGCCCTCGCGCGGTCGAAGGCCCTCCATCTCTAATACGATGCACTGGTTGTCACGTAACTCTTCCCAAACAACTTCTTCTCCTTACACTCCGGCCAAGCCAACCCGTATCTCGGAACCAAAGCTGATACGTTCAATTGAGCTCTTCTCTCAGCCTCGCAGTGGTACACTCGGCTCTGGTGCTACCGTCGTCAGGACACCCGACGAGGCTCTGCGTGAGACCGGGGTGCGCCTTACCTTTGACGGCAAGGCCAACGCTCGATCCCCAACCCCAGAAGGAGAACAAATCAGGAACTCTACTGCTTCAGAAAGATCACTTTCTGCTGCTTCCTTCCCATCGCCCCCCTCGTCAGCATCAGAGGAGCTTTCGCCGGAAAGCCCCTCATTGCCTCCCCTTCCGATGCCCGAACCAGATGAAAAAGACATATTGGTAGCTCCCAAACAGCCCCCACGTCCTACACGCGTACCCCCTGCCGTCCCTTCTCCCTCCCTTCGATCATCGCTCAAATCGAGACCTGCACAGTTGACCCAGGATGCAGCCCATGTCCCACCCCTGCCTGCGCACCTCTCCACGCCCCCTCCACCTTCCTTTCGACCAATCCTCATGTCGGAAGTCCCAAGTGGTGCTGTCGATCATTCCAAACTTATCGTTACGTTGGAGACCTCCACTGCCACTCACAAGACGACCCTGGAAACCTTAAAATCCCGTCGCTCAAATATTTCCGAATATTTAGGTACCCTATTTCCGCCACAGAGAGCCTCCGTTGCCTCGTCTCTTTACTCGAACGCAAGCGATGACATGTCGGCATATCGGCATCATCTCACCTCTCAAGGGCTACTTCTTCAGGCATCGTTCAGCGTACACCTCTTCCTGGATCGACCCAGCACTCCGTAAGTTGACCACACAGTTCCATCTGACGCCGCTAATTACCAGTACTTACTAGTTATACACACATACTCAACTACCTCAGATCCCCCCTCTGTTCTCCAGACACACCGGAAACCCTGCCAAGAAGTATTCAAATGCTGCCGTCTCATCATAGGCTTGAGGGCCTTTTGGAGCTCCGTGATGAGGCGGCATATCTAGGTCTCGAGGGTCTGCACAAACTATGCGTGGATGAAATACGCATGCGGCATGGTCCTCGATTGCACACCCGGGGACACAGTTCTAGCAGCACATTGGCCCAGAGCTTGCACGCGTCTGTTTACAGTCTGCACGCACTGCTGGAACGTGTTGAGAGTGACATACAGAGTCCACGCGATTCTCGCTCCTCGCATGTCAAGAGCACAAAGGACTCGGGATCGGTTGATATGACTATTGCGAGATCGCCGCCAACACCTCATTCCTGGAATGGATCCTCACGAAGTCGAAGCGAGGGGCGCAGCCATAGCCCTGCGTCTGCACAATCTCCTCCTCCAGCTGGCTGGATTTAAATCGCCCTTCATTCTGTATACATATGTTCTCGACGGCGGGCCGCCCTTTCATTCCTTACCAGTTGTTATCCCTGCAATTGTACACCACGCCCATGTCATTCGTTTACCCGCTTTCCAAGCGCCTGTATCTTGTATAAGTTCTAACATATGTAGGACTTGATATTTAGCCTATTTAGTTAGCACCATGTAGCACTTGTCGTACGTATTTTCAATTGAGTATCGGTTGAACATGTTTATTGTATTGCGTAACAATCGAAGCTATTGAAGTCTAAGACCGCCTCGCCCTTCTCAAGTTTGAATCTGTGTTTCGAGTCTGCATGCGTGCGGTGAAAATAAACTTTACAAGATAGGATTATATAAGGTCCGTAATTTTACATACCGCCTCAGCGCAAGCCCCTGGCTTACTGGGCTCATTTCTTTCCGGCCTCAATAGCATCCCCATTTTTGCATGCGATGATCTTGATCCGAGGCGCGCTCACAGCTTCGTTCGACTCCATTTTGAAAGACGGGTTTTTGACTATGAACGTCCAGACGTCATCGCAGAGGCGGTATGTGTGGAGATGACCCTGCAGATTATGAACTGGTCGGTTGGCCGACACAGATGAAGGAAGAATTGTGGGTACCTTCAATGAAGTCTTGGTTTTGACCTGCTTCACCATCGTGTCCGCCAGAGACTTGTCAAACTAGACGGGCAACATGTCAATGAGTGGCGATTCAATCCGTCATACAAACCGAACACCACAAACCTGCTGAAGCACCTTCATAGCCAGCTGAGGTGTGATAGCACCACTCGTAATAAGCTCGTCAAGAGAGTCCGTGAGTGCCATTCCAATCCTACAGTGGTGGGCAGGCCACCGGAGTTGTTTTCAGTGTTTTGGGAGAAGAGGTGCTGTAAACGTACGAAGAGCCCCGGTAAAACTCATAGTACGCAGACGCCATGGTATAAATGGGCGTTATATACGACGACGAGCAGCAACAGGAGGTGACCGTGAGCTGAGTAAGGTGGGTAATAAAGATGTCACGTTCCCAATTTCGTGCACCCCTCAAGTGCCAATTACTTTCCACAAAATTCTTACCAATTCCTCACCACAAGGACCGCCCCAATGAAGTTGGGGTTCTAGTTCATATTTTAGTCGGTATATACCTTTGTGAATAGACAGGCAATAGATAGGTCACTGATCTCAAAATGAGTCAGATCAGATTTTTCCAGCTCTGTATTAGGAAACAACAATTTTGACCTGACCACATCTTTGAACCGATGCCTGTCTTTTTGCCTCTACTCGACGAGCTGACCAGTGACCTTGTAGAGGTCATCGCACGTATTGGCCCAGTCATAGTTTCGCCCTCCTCCATCTCCAATCTGCCCCATGGCATCGAATACTCTGTAACACTCGAAAACAGCCCTGATGTGAACGTCGATCTCATCTTATCATGGTTGAACGAGGGAGTTGAAAAGGTTATCGTACCACTTACCCTGGCCAAGGAATTCATTGCTGCTGGCCTTCCATCTGAGCGTCTGTCCCTTCTTCTCGATGTTGGAAATTTCAGCGCGGTATCGGATACTGTCCGTAACGGTGTATCTGGTGTATTTCTCAAAACTCAAGTAATCGACATCGACCTCATCTCCTCGGTGTCCAAATTCTTCACCAACTCATCGATTCATGTTCTCGCCGGCACATCGTCCCCGCCTACAGTCTCCAACATCCGGGAACTTCTGGCGATCAACGCGATCCCCGTCATTCCCACTTCACAGCTCACCCTCTCCTCAACATCTGCCCAACGAATCAACGTTGCCGATGCATTCCTGGCACCTGTCGTGTCAGACCGTCCGGATGGTCTTTTCCCCACCGTCGTCACCACCGAGACCGGCCACTCCCTAGGCCTTGTCTACTCGTCGGCCCAGTCCGTGACAGAGAGTATTATCACTGGAAAGGGCGTGTACCAGTCACGGAAACACGGGCTTTGGAGGAAGGGAGAAACTTCGGGTGCGACGCAAGACGTCGTCAGCATCCGTTTGGACTGCGATTCGGACAGCCTCGAATTCCGCGTGAATCAGCATGGCGCCGGTTTCTGCCACCTGAACCGACAGTCGTGTTTCTCAGAGATCAGCGGCTTACCAGCGCTTGAAAACACGCTTCGTTCCCGCCTCGCCTCTGCTCCCGAAGGATCTTATACACGTCGACTTTTTACTGACTCCGCCCTTCTTCAATCCAAGATCATGGAAGAGGCCGACGAACTCTGCCGCGCTGTAGACAAAAAAGACGTTGCCTTTGAGGCCGCTGATCTTTTCTACTTTGCCCTGACGAAATGTGTGCAAGCTGGCGTTGGGATCAAGGAGATAGAACAGTCACTCGACGTGAAGGCAAAGCGTGTGACGCGCAGGCCAGGCAATGCTAAGCCTCAGTTCACGAAACCAGCTGCGGAAAACCCGGCACCACAGCCTCAAGCTTCTTTCACGCCTTCAAAGACAGACGGAAGTATTCGCATGCGAACGTCAGATCTGGCTGGCATAACACCCGACGCACGCGCTGAACTTCTCAAACGTCCTGTCCTCAAGTCGGATGAGATGATCAACAAAGTCAGACCTATTGTCGACGATGTCCGTACCCGGGGAGACGCTGCCCTTCTAGAGCTCACAGCCAAGTTTGACAAGGCCCAGCTCACCTCCAATGTCGTCCTCCCTCCATTCGCACCGGAGACGATGGAGATTGACCCCGATGTTCGCGCGGCTATCGATCAGGCGTACCTCAACATTCACAAATTCCATGACGCACAAGCGGACAAAGAGACACTTGTGGTGGAGACGATGCCTGGTGTCGTCTGTTCTCGATTCGCACGCCCCATTGGTCGCGTTGGTCTGTACGTTCCCGGAGGAACTGCGATTCTCCCTTCTACCGCACTCATGCTCGGCATTCCTGCCCAAGTCGCTGGATGCAAACAGATCATTCTCGCAACCCCTCCTAGGGCGGATGGCAGCATCTCTCCAGAGGTCATGTACGTCGCTCATAGGGTGGGTGCATCAGCCATTCTGAAAGCGGGTGGCGCTCAGGCGGTTGCCGCCATGGCTTATGGAACAAAAACGGTGCCGAAAGTAGACAAGATTTTCGGTCCTGGTAACCAATGGGTGACGGCGGCAAAAATGTTGGTGCAGAACGACACCGATGCTCTGGTGTCAATTGACATGCCTGCCGGGCCCTCCGAAGTTCTCGTGAGTCTCATGACAGCTTTTACTTACTGTGTCTCTTACCTTCTGAAACAGGTCATTGCTGATTATACAGCTAATCCTGCATTCGTTGCAGCAGATCTCTTGTCCCAAGCCGAACATGGCGTTGACTCTCAAGTTGTCCTCGTTGCTGTTAATCTCACCGCTGAGAAACTGGCAGAGATCGAAAGGGAAGTTGACGTGCAGGCCAAGGCGCTTTCCAGGGTGGAGATCGTGCGGGAGTCAATTCCGAAGAGTATCATCGTCAAAGCATCTTCGGTGGAGGAAGCCATCACCTTTTCGAACGACTATGCTCCCGAGCACTTGATCCTTCATCTTGGAAACGCGCCCGAGTGTGTGGCGTCTATTGAGAATGCAGGAAGTGTGTTTGTTGGCCCGTTCACACCTGAAAGGTGAGCATACCCCTTCGAGTGCATTTACTCAATCTCATTTATTATTCATATAGTTGTGGAGATTACGCCTCTGGCACCAATCACACCTTGCCCACGAATGGTTATGCACGTCAATTCAGCGGTGTTAACACACTGTCATTCCAAAAACATATCACATCGCAGCAAATCAGTCAAGAAGGTCTCAAGGCACTTGGTCCTGTCGTTGCAACACTGGCCGATTGCGAAGGACTCCAGGCCCATGCCAATGCTGTTCGTATCCGGTTAGGTACATATCAATAGAGCGTGTTGGAGGAAACTTGTGGAAATTCTATAGTACGCAACATATAAACCAAGTATTTGTCTGCGGAATGTGTATGCCCCGTCAAGCTTCTCCACAGCAGCAGTATACAGTGTCTGATGGCAGCGAGGAGGAAATTAAGCACCTAGTATAGTATTTACCGAATATTCATCTAATTTGAGCAAGAATCGAGCGATTGGCAGTTTTTAACCAAGTTTTTTTGGTTGCCAAAACAGTGCCGAAGTTCGGATAGTCGGATCTTCCACCTTCCTCAGCTTCCACGTATAATGGCGGCATCTCTTCCCAAACCTGTAGTCATTGTGACCGGCGCATCTAGGTTTTTGGACCGCATGAACTGCGTTCGCTTTTCTAATTGAACCTTTATAGAGGCATCGGCCTAGCTGTTACAAATATCCTTCTCAAGAAGTTCAATGCTCGGGTTGTCGCCCTTTCCCGTTCTCAGACTCCGGAGTTGGTCGCGTTAGCCTCAGACGACCTGCTCATCGTGCCCTGTGACGTGTCAGTGACCCCAAGCCGTAATGACCACTCTCTTACTGGCCTGTTGTCATCAGTGCAAATGAATCTTCCGTAAATGAGGCTATTGCCCGTGCTGAACAGACGTATAAACACATCGATGCTATTATCCTCAACGCTGGTATTCTCGATCCCCTCGGACCCATTGGGGGAGATGCCCCTCTTTCTGCGTGGAAGAACCATTTTGACATCAACTTTTTTTCGCTCGTGACGGCTCTCAAAGCTGGGTTGCCTGCTCTGCGTAAGAGTCCATTGGGCGGAAAGGTGGTTTTTGTAAGCTCTGGCGCTGCAGTGAAGGGCTCAGCTGGCTGGGGCCCATATAGTGCTGGCAAAGCTGCCATGAATTCTTTGTGCAGGTACGCATCGTGAATGTGTACAGTAAATCCGTTTATATTTTACCTAATGCCACTCAGGACAATGGCGGAGGAGGAGCCCAACATCGTTTCTGTAGCTCTGCGTCCCGGCATGGTTGACACTGATGTACGAGTCCTCTTTCAAATTTCAAGTATCGAAGACCTCATTTCCCGTTTGTCTAGATGCAATCCACCTTGCGGGAGAATCCAGGTTCCGCTCTAGCGGAGAAGGATCATGCAAAGTTTGTCAACGCTCATAGTGAAGGGAAACTTGTGAAGCCCGAGGATGCAGGACATGTCATTGCTGCTTTGTCACTTCAAGCCCAGCCTGTGCTGAGCGGCCAATTTGTTTCTTGGGATTCTGAAGAATGCCGACCGTATCGTGCCGAGTGAAAGTAGTAACTGGAGTACCTCTTATAGGATTTAGGTAACTTGAAAGCGAATACACCACGAAGGAAGCGCCCAGATGGGCACTACGTTACATAAACAGCTTGCGGTGCTTGATAAAAAATTCGTGAATGCCCAGCTTCTCTTATTGTTCTGCACCCTTCAGCATTTCTCTAGCATATTTACTTTCCCCCCAGAGCTCTCTTTGAATTATCTCAATGGTTCTCTGCATAGACATTCATCACCACTTCTTTCCTACCGATCTAAACAAAGCCGCTTTGAACCAAAAGATTGGTTGGAAGACTCCGACTGGTACCCTGCCATGGACCGCTGAGTCCAGCTTGAAAGCAATGGACGCATCGGGCATCGACATGGCTGTCCTCTCCCTTCCAGCTCTTTTCACTGGATCCGTATCTGAAGAGAACCGCAATGAAGCCAGGAGGCGCAATACGGAAATGTCCTCGATCATAAACGCTCATCCTACGAGGTTCGCCTTCTTTGCATGTCTCCCTTTTTTGGACGATGTAGATGGTCAGTCAACTCGGAATCATTTGCATGCTTGGTTTTCTTTACTTGTGACAGGCGTGCTTCAAGAAATCACCTATGCCTTGGATGTACTTCACGCCGTAGGAATATCCATGTCCTCCTCCTATGGAGTGGGGGTTGACACAAGTAAGAGCGCATAAACTTGGACCAATGATTTTTTGACCTTCCGCCAAGAATACATTGGGGATGATCGTTACGACGCGGTATGGGCTGAGCTGGACCGCAGAAAAGCAGTAGTTTTTCTCCACGGCACACAGATGCCGT
Source organism: Blastosporella zonata (assembly GCA_018856295.1). NCBI lineage: Eukaryota > Fungi > Basidiomycota > Agaricomycetes > Agaricales > Lyophyllaceae > Blastosporella > Blastosporella zonata. The sequence goes on along the minus strand of JAFLHD010000007.1, from coordinate 43,877 downwards.
CCGCAACCCCGGATCCCCATCCTTTCCTATGTGTGCCAATTTCGCAGGTGTGAGTTTTCAAGTGATCCATAACCTTCAACTACTCAACCTTTTACGAGGTTCCGAACGAAACATTCAAAGCTGCAGCCCACCTTGTTGTCACAGGACGGAAGAGGAAGTATCCTGAGACTAAGATCGTGCTGGCACATCTCGGCGGAACGACTCCAATGCTTGCGCCACGCGTTGCTGTCCTCTCCAATCATATGGGGTGCTCCCTTACGTATGATGAGATACTAGGGGATTTTGGGACTTTTTACTACGAAACCGCATTGAGTTCGTACGGCCCAAGTTTGGCGTTCATGGATGCATTTGTGTCTCCCGATCGAATCTTGTTTGGAACCGACTTTCCAGGTGAGTGGGTAGAATGGCCGGAGTGAATCGACAAGCTGATACACAGTCTCTAGCCGTGGGCATTGGTATGGCAAGCTGGTATACCGACAATGTCAAGGAACGCTATGGCGACGACAAGGATAAATTGGAGATGGTACTGGGTGGCAATGCCTTAAAGCTATTCCAATACAAGTCGACATCTAAAGTAGAGGTAGGAGCAGGATGAAGCAGATTTTTCTCCGCATCGGGGTATATAATTAGGGGGTATGTTTAATAGATATGATTAAGTGTCTGCCTCCCGAACCCAACGAATGATCTCAAGATGGCCGAGGGATCCAGGCCGTAAGGCTTTCCCATGGGTCCCAGTGGGGTCGAACCAAAGTCCTTGTTTCACGCCATGTGAGGTAAGGTAACGTTTGACACGCTATTGAAATCATCGATAAACAACCTACATGAAGTGAAGATAGTAGACAAACCTCAGAACGAATAATAGAGTCCTGTCCTCCAAGAAGGAATAACGCTTTGGTTGGGTCGCGTGCATTGGGTATTTCTTCAAACCACAGGGTATTCGAAGCCCAGTCAAAGTGTCGCGCAAGCAGATTCGCCACCCCGATTTCTGTGGCGACGAAGTAGCGCATCAAGAGCTCCATAGCCTATCAGAGGGAGTGAGCCACACGTCAAATAACATTTGGGGCAACTTGCCGTTTTGGGGTGGCGATACAAGAAGTTGAAGCACACATCTATCAAATCAATGAGCTCGGTGTTTGATCTCGTAGAATGGTCGACATACCGCCTTCCCATGAGCAGAATGTCACAGGGTCAACGAAGCAGGACCGGCCAATCATCTTCTGGTAACCTTTCAGCATCCATGCATGAACATACGATCCACTGGAGAGTTCGAATTTAGCAGAAGAAAGAGGGGAAAGCTCAGATGCTTACTTGGAGTGGCTCAACATGGTCACGCCTTTCTTCCTTTTCCCAACTAATGAATGGGAAATTTCTTTCTCCTCTTCAGTATCGGTGGCATTATCTAGATCATGGTGGACCCAGCCTAGGTGAACGAGCAAGAGAGCCAAACGATCCGCTGTTTCGTGTCGTGTCATGGGTTTCAAAAATCTAGGGTGGAAAATGTGCTGGCTGATTTGGGGTTGGAGTAAGACGAGGAAGGGACGATCCGAAAAGTGGTGCATCAGATGCTGAAGAACAACGCTGTACTGGAAAAGGCCCATTCCCAGGCCGTGGATGAAAACGAGTGGGCGGGAACCGGTGACAGGATCCCAATGCTTTGGAGTTCGAATGAGATATCTGGCATTTGTCATTCAGCGAATTATTCCTTGAAGATACATAGAATACATACTCTAAACCGTCATGATGGGCGAAACGCACGTTCCAACTGTATCGAAACCACGTCCTTAAGCTTAGGTTGATGAGGTATAACGTAACATAAAACGTGAAAGGGCGCCAAGTAATATTGACTCTGTCTAAGGTCATCCTCATCGTTGTAATAGATGGGTTGAATCCTTCCTCGAAGATACAGCCACAACGTTTCTGGAGCAGATCAAGCGCACTGGCCATCACCGCTTGTTGAGAGGTGGTCAGGCTCTCATAGGGTGGTATATCTGCATTATAGATCGACCAGTAAAGCCACTGCTGAGCGTGATGGAGCTTGATCGACGACCAGGTTGCGTTGCCAAACCAAGGTCGCAAAGCGTTCCGAAAATCAATTGCACGCGGGTCATTGAACTCGAGCTGAATAATGTCTTCCTCTGGGCTGCCTGGCCGGTGTGACTCCTCGTCACCGCCATCAGGAGGGAGGTTGGCAAGACCGGTTTGGAGAAGTCTTCTGAACGCAGTTTGAATCTCTCCAGGGTCGCCAGTACCGCACGGCGCTGGTGGAGCGACGAGGCGTGCAAGATGGCATTGATATATACTGAAGAGGACCTGTGATGGATTTGAGTTTTGCATATTTCATATAGAAGGTTTGGTGATAAAATTAATTACCTCACAAAGTGCAATCGAAAATATTACTTGTGTGTGCCACGATAGAGACCGTAAACTTCCTGTTCCAACGACGTAAATCACGTATGCCCAGGCAAAAGGAATTGTCGCGCAGAATGGGACGACAAGGCCAAACAACGCGAGGTAGTAGGAGGGGGTTCGCTGACGATGGGGTATAGGAAGCTCAGAGAAGTCCATGAACTGCAATAACCACCCTGGAGTGACGATGGAAGGAACGAGGGAACACCGTAGACGACTATCACCAAATTAAGGACTCGGTGGCATAGAAAAATGAGAAAAATGTTGTTGTGCGATTGACAAAATTGGCCGCCTGCGATCCGATGATTCCGATCAAAGCTCAAGGCACGTGAACGCGATACGAGCCACGTGATTCATCGGGATTTTATCCAACACTTCCGCTCGGAGCGCTTACCTTTTTCTCCGTCCAATACCCAACGTCTGAGATGTTGCGCAACGCCATTTCTGCTTCTGTCCGCCCCTTGGCCTCTCATTCAGTGGGTATATGTTTTTATCTTACATCCCTTGTATTCATCAGAGAATTGTCTCGAACAGAGGTCCTATGCCACAAACATTCCTGGCAGCTTCCCTAGCGTTGCCCATAGGGTATGTTCTCCATATCTCTTATGTTCATAGTCTTAAGAAGTACTTGTAGCCAACGACTAAGTATGGCGGGGTCTACACCGTATGTCCCTCTGCCTTTTGTTTTTCCTCCGAATGCCGATTTCACCCGCCTCTAGGTGACCCTCATTCCCGGCGACGGTATTGGTGCAGAGATCACTGACTCCGTCAAGGAGATCTTTGATCACGTCAACGCTCCCATTGAGTGGGAGCAGTATGACGTTTCTGGAATGTCTTCCTCTGGTGAAGCGCTCTTCAAGCAAGCTATGGAGAGTTTGAAGCGAAACCGAGTCGGCCTCAAAGGTGATTATCGTTCTTGGGATTGTTTTTAGGTAAAAGGCTTACATTGCATATCCAGGCATTCTCTTCACCCCGATATCTCAGTCCGGTCACATTTCATGGAATGTAGCGATGCGCCAGCAACTTGACATATATGCATCCGTCGTTTTGTGCAAATCCCTCCCCGGTTTCCCTACCCGCCACGCCAATGTCGACTTTGCCATCATCCGTGAGAACACTGAGGGAGAGTATTCCGGCCTTGAGCACCAGAGCTATCCCGGTGTCGTAGAGAGCTTGAAGGTCTCCACGCGCGCCAAGGCTGAGCGCATTTCTCGCTTCGCTTTCGACTTTGCCCTGAAGAATAACCGTAAAGTGTGTAATGTAAATCGTTCTGTTTCAAAATTACTTACACACCCGGCAGAAAGTGACATGTGTGCACAAGGCCAACATCATGAAGCTCGGTGATGGTCTCTTCCTCAATACTTTCCGTCGGGTTGCCGAAGAGTACAGGTCATCTGGTATCGAGTTCAACGACATGATCGTTGACAACACGTGAGTAACAGTTGTCTTGAATCTTGACTGAGATATTGAAATGTCTACAGCTCAATGCAGCTTGTCGCACGGCCAGGCCAGTTCGATGTTATGGTGATGCCTAACTTGTACGGTGCCATCGTGTCCAATATCGGTGCTGCTCTTGTTGGTGGTCCTGGAATTGTTCCGGGATGCAATGTCGGACGGGTTCGTTTTCAATCCTTGTCTTATAGCCTCAAGTCTTACTCAGCATTTGTCTGATAGGAATATGCTCTGTTTGAGCCTGGATGCCGTCATGTTGCCAGCGATATCATGGGTACCAACCGCGCCAACCCCGCTGCTATGATTTTGAGCGCGACCATGATGCTCAGGCATTTAGGGTGAGCAAACAGATCCAGAGCACTGCATTTTCATTCTAAAGAAAGCTCTTTTCCAGCCTCGATCCCATCGCCAACAGCATCGCCACTGCGACGTTCGACGTCATCAACTCAGGAAAGGTCCGCACTGCTGATATGGGTGGTGTGTATTCCGTGGATATTTTGACAAGCTACCATTTAAGCTAATCTTGTTTCAGGTTCGGCGACCACTTCAGAGTTCACCAGTGCCGTTATCCAGAAGCTTTAGATGTGGCCATTCTAAGACATGGCCCAGGTTTGTAGATAACTAGAATATATTACGGCCTTGTAACTCTACATGACGGCCGAATATTATATTTCATAATTCGGGTCAAACTCGTCATATGCAAAGTCTTGATCCAGAGCAGCTTCGTACTGCTCTAAAGAGACAAATTTCGTCTTCTTTCGGTCTGGTCCATCTTCTACCGTGGCTCCCTCTTCATGTTGGATGATACTCTCCGCGGTGGGCTCTCTTGGTTCAGAACCCTTTTCTTTATCATGATACACGGTCGTTCCCTCCACATGGTTCATGAAACCACCCGCACTTGTGGCGTGCTGAGTATGCCCAATATCCTTTTCCCTCAGACCCAAAATCGTTGAACACCTAACTTCAGACCTTGCGCCCCATTGATCGACAGTAGGTCGAAACTCTGCGTACAGGCCCCAAGCTACGCCATTGATTTTCTCGACAGCGAAGCTATTCGCCAGGAGGTTCAAAGCGCCGGTGATATGGGGCGTAGTCTGGCGGAAGGCGCGAGATATATATGAGAATGCAGTGCTGGGCTTGACAGGTGTTCCGTTAGAGAGGGCCCGCCACTGTTGTGTCTGCGTTTGATAGAGCGGTCTGGAAAGCTTGTTAGCATGGGATTATACTTTCCACACGAGCTACTCACATCCTATACGGCCAGCCGTGCGAACGGTTAACTTTTTTTTTAACTCTCGCAGTTACAGCTTTCGAGATTTACGCACCTTCTGCCCATGAATTCGATATAGGACTGAGAACCACCCTTTACAGCCTCCATACCCCTCTCTTTCCCACTTTGGTAGATCCCAAGAGACACACCTTTGGTCACAGCATTCATTTCGGTATATGCAGATGCTACAGACGCGTCAGGAACGGCAGCATTTTATTTGCACAACAAGACTATGACCTACCAATACTGAGTGCTTCCTCTCGACGGAATCCTAGCCGCTCAGCAACAGTCATCGCCCAGAGCGTCATGAGAGGTGCGCGATTCACAATTGTAGCCTTAGTCATGAGAATCTGGAAGGCATATTAATAGTATTCTTCAATTAGTGCGATACACAGACGATACCCACCTCTTCGTCCAATATTTCACCGAAGTCTAGACTGCCGTAGGTTGCTGCTTCGTCGACAGGGCCCTTTGGCAGAAATTCGTTTTCTTCGTCTGTGCGCTTGCGTTTGCGCTTTGGTGGCGTGGTCTGTCATTGTTTCACTAAGATTTGGGTCAATAGGCTATATTTCCACAGCGTACCACAGCTTGCACCGCACTCGGCCCAGCAACAGGCTCTGATTCTTCGGGTTTCTGAAGTTTCTTACGAGCATCGGTAGGCAGGTACCCAGACTTGCGTAGAGCAGACAGTAGAGCCTTTCTGTCGTCCTTGTTATCGATGCCAGCAGAGACCAATTTTATGTCGTCAAGTTGGGCGAGATCTGCGGGGGTGTTGAACTGCTTATATCTGTAAACTCGCTTGAAAAGGGGGTCCTGTAGCGTATCAGGTTAACATACATCTTTGCTGAGAGTGCCATAGCTTTAGGAACAGGAACATTGTTGCCAGTGAGGACCTTTAGAAACTTTGGAAGGGGAATCTTGACATTATCAGCCATGGAAGTTAGAACTTAGTATATTCATGGTCCGGGAATTTGATCGAAATCAGAAGTTCAATCCTTTCTTCCCCCCCTCATGTCCTTCCCGATGGGCCACTCGCCACAACCTAAAGACGAGCCAGGACCTGAGCCAGAACTCGACGAGCTTGAAGAAGACCTGGATTCAGAAGACGAAAACCCCAATGTATTCAAGATTCGCGGCGCGTTGCCAGAATACCAGGAGCGTAAGCTGACGATACGACAGCTTCATGGTACTCCATTTCACATCTTTAGCCAACTTATGGGTTTTAACGGAATGGACAGATATGATTCACGAGGGCGGTATTGACTTGGAGCCTTCGTACCAAAGAGGCAAGTTGATTATTACTTCTCGGTTTGCGCTCCGTTGAACTTTCTCGTAGATGTAGTGTGGACTGAAGCTAAGCAGATGGCTTTGATCCATTCGATATTCCACAACTTCTATATACCCCCCATTGTATTTGCTGTGCATCCCGCCGAGGACGACCCTAACGACGAAGTGCGAGTATGCGTAGACGGTAAACAGGTAATATAAACGCGTTCCCCAGTCGTTTCACTAGTTGCTGAGGGTCTCTTACAGCGACTGACATCCATCCAAAAGTTTTGCGACGGTCAAGTGGGTTTTGACATTTTTTTTTTTTTTTGACAAAAAAAAAGATACTCTTTTGCTAATAATAACCTCACCAGATACCTTGTAGGTGCTGTCAAACGATATTGTCGAGTTGTGTCAGACATACTTATTTCTGATAGATAAGGACCCTAGGTCGAAGAAACAGTGGTGGTACACACTTCCGCAGACGTCAAGAGGCGTGAAGGCAGAAATACCCGAGGTTCACAGAGATCGGTTCGTTAGACATCTCATGACCTGTGGTGAGTGTGGAAATATATCATCAGCAATACGGCCTGACAGACTTGCTCTCAGTCGAGTATCATTCGTTGCCTGAAGGTGCTGAACATGAAGTTTTCCAGAGGGTTCAAATGGGAATGGTCCTCACTGCTGCAGGTAACAAGCACCATGTCTGCTTTCAACATTGGTTCTGACGCTCTCAGAAAAACTACAGGCGCTATCTTCACCCTGGGCACAATGGATACGCGACCTCGAACACAGACATGTTTCAGTGGATGGCGGTCTTGCTACCGTTTTGGAATGGGATATTAAACGTGGGCGCGACTTTCAAAATATTGCTTACTTCGTCTGCTGCTGCGATTACCTGCCTGACAAGGACGAGATTCCTACGGCAGCCAGTATAACGAAATGGATTGCACGCGAGGACCCTCCACTAGAACAGTTCAAAAACGATATCAACAAGGTCCTTGTAGACTTCTGGAATATTGGGAATGACGACAACTACAATTATGGCCTCAAGAACATCGGCACCCGCATCTCTCCGGCGGAATTCATCTTTATTGGTAAGTGATGTGGCGTTTGATTCGAATGAGACTGCCTCAACATATACAGGTGTTCTACTATTCCTGATGCGCAAAAAATCAATGGAGGATCGCGCCACTGCCATCAAAGCTCTTCGAACAGGCATTCGGGCTCAGTACAGAGATATTAGACTAAACAGCGCTGTCTGCAAGTCTATGTGGAGTATCATACGCAGGGTTCAAAACACCTCCTCGACATCTCACGCCCACGACGACACCAAGGGAAAGAAGCGGAGGAAGGATGATGATGATGCGGATGACGACTACAGGCCAACGCCGGTTACTGGTCTCAACAGGGGTTATACACGTTCGAAGAAAAGAACCATATTGTCCTGATGTATTGCTTTTGATTGCTTGGAACATCAACTGGGCACTCATTTATATGTACCTCTATCGTGTATTGTCACAAGGCGGTAGGTGGTAATATGTATGTCATTAACACCCCATACCTAACGAATCAGATTCTGGTGTCATCCGCTGTACTGAGTTCTGGTTGTGTACCACACTCCATCTGCATCTGTAGTCGCCCTGGCAAATTTAAGCAGGAGCTTGTCGCGCTCTTTCGAGTCGACAGCGATGTCAGATAGGAAGGGGGAAATGTCTTTGCCTTTCCACCTAGGGCGGGTTAAGAATAGTTCAGCAAAGCGGCGAGCCGCGTCGACAGGAAGAGCAGATGCTGGGAAATAGGTGAGGCTCTCCGGGTCATTTACGGATGCCAGGTAGTTTCCCTATTGTTCAACATTAAATTTGACAGTGTACGCTTGGACATTACGAAAACTCACAGAAAGGAGTGCTAAATCAACTTTAGACTCAAAGGTATCGCCAACTAAAGATTTCCATTTGGCTATGAGTTCATCTTGGGCTATTGGTTCGTGCTAGTAAAGATGAGTGAGGAGTTGTGTGAACAGGAGAAATTTGTCGTCACCAGGTGATATCTGAGAATACCCAAGCCGACCTCCTTCAACAGGGCGTTCACATCCATCTTCCATTTGCCGTCTTTAATTTCTCCAAACCAGGACATGACCTGTGTCGAGATAGATCTAGGCACTTCATGATCGTCGGCAAGGGAGGAGGACAAAGCTTCGACAGAAGCTGATTCATGAGAAAGGGAGAGAGCAATGAGAACGTTCAGAAATAGCTCCAAGAGGCGGTCGAGATATGTGGGTGCAATGGGTCGAAGTTGACCTGAGGACGGGAATAAGGTTAGCCACGCCATTGGGAATGCAATAGTTGGGTGAACTCGCCGTTGATATTTAGAATGTGCCTGTCCTTGAGCCCACGATCTAATTCCATATCGCTAGCCTGGATGGTTTGGAGGGCATCTTCGTAGGTGAACGTCTGAGGAAGAAGTCAAGGCAGTCATTGGACTAGCTGTTAACACTCACTGCCTGGTCGATTGAGGGTTCGGCACTGTGGTCGTCGTCCTGGTCATCATCATATTCTTTTCCTCTCAGAGTCGCGGTCAGAGTATGTAGTTTTGGGACTGCGGGAGTCAATTCCAGGATTTCAGTGACTTGGTCGCGTATGATGACCGCGTCGTCTGGAAAGTCGATGGAAGACGCGTCTGGAGGAGGGGTGACAATGAGGAGCGAGTTGGACAAGGCCACAGATCGAACGGAATAAGTTTTGTTGGTAGTGCAAATTACTGCGTCTTCACCGCTCTTCCCTTTGATCTTGAGGCTGGAAGAGTGGTGATAAGCAACGAGTGAAAGGCCGCGATGGAAGAGACGTGCCTGAGTGGGGTCATTGTGTCGATTGCATTTTCAATGAGTTTGCAGAGGTCAGAGGGGAGCTCCAAAAGTTTGTAGGCGCCACCGTCTGTGGATGAAGAAGGAGAGAAACAGAGGTCCATGGGGTTGTGAGGAACCGCGGCGGCGCGCCACTGCGGACCTGACGACAATTTGATTCCGCAGCGGTATCGCACAATATTTATATATTTCGACATCATCATTTATTCTTGTTCAGTTCCCCACCATGCCTGTGGAAAAGGCCCAGGCTGAGAAGCAGGAGTATATCCCCCTCCCGGCCACAGAGCCTCACCAACAGCCTCATCCTCGTAGGGCCAAGTTCTTGCCCTTCTCTACTTTTGTTATTCTTGCTCTCTTTGGCCTCAAGGCTGCTATTCATACCTTTAGTTCTAGTCCCAGTCTCCACCCTCATTTCCCCTCAAAGCCTCATCACCGTCTGACCGGTGCAGAGCGTGATAAACTTTTCCTGTCCGTTTACCTTTTGCGAAGCAGTAGCTCAACCGCTCACATTAAGTAACCTCCAACAGTTCTGTTCCAAACTCCGAGAGCGCTCTTGCTGCTTCTCGAGCCTATGCTACCCACCCTCATCTCGCTGGATCGCCTGCGGACTTCGAGGACGCCAAGGTCCTCCTCGAGCTCTTCCAATCCGAGTTGGGCATTCATCCACCAACAACGAAACCTATCTATTCTGCCGGCACCCCCGAGTCCCGCAATGCTACCCTGCATCTGACATCTCACCATGCATCTAACTCGCCATCGGCATGGGTCGATGTTTACTACCCCGTTCTGAATACGCCCCTAGATCGCAGCCTTCAGATTCTCGGCGAAGACGGTTCTGCCGTTTGGGAAGCTAATCTAGTCGAAGATGGCGATCCACTAGATGAGGATGCTGCCAAGTTCCATGACTCTGTCCCCACATGGCATGGCCTCAGCAAAGATGGACAAGTCGAGGGCCAGCTTGTGTACGCCAACTATGGAACCAAGGCCGTGAGTGCCATCGACGATCCTTCTCATCCTCACAATTAACCATTCTCAGGATTACGATGAACTCGTTGAGGCTGGCGTCGACTTGACCGGCAAGATTGTCATCACTCGTTACGGCAATGTCTTCCGCGGCCTTAAGGTATGCTTGCCTTATCCTATATTCTAACAGTTGCTGACCTTGATTCTTAGATAAAAGGTGCTCAAGAACTTGGCGCGGCTGGTGTCTTGATTTATTCTGACCCTCGCGACGATGGTTTCGTCACTGTCGAGAATGGTTTCGCTCCTTACCCTGCCGGCCCTGCCCGGAACCCCACCTCCGTTCAACGAGGAAGCGTCCAATATCTCTCTTCCTACCCGGGCGACCCTACCACCCCCGGATATCCTGCATACGAAGACGCCCAACGGGAGGAGGGCACCAATATCCCAAAGATTCCCAGTCTGCCAATCTCTTGGGCCAACGGCGAGAGGCTCCTCGAAGAAATTGGCGAGCTCTACATCACTGGCAAGGATGGCAAGAGGACCCTCAGTGGCAAGGCCAGCGAGTCAAAGATCAAGCTTGTTAATCATGGTATTTACAGTACCAGTATCATCCTTCCAGAACACTTATCTATTCTACTAGTGGATACGAAAGTCACCCCTATCTGGAATACCATGGCCGCTATTCCTGGGCATATCAAAGATGAAGTAGTCATCATTGGATGCCATCGTGATGGTGAGCATGAGGTTGCTAAAGGCTTTCACTGAAATTCTAAGTGTCTTACTACAGCATGGGTCCTTGGTGCTGCTGACCCCATTAGTGGAACAGTCTCCCTTCATGAGATTATCCGCGGCTTCGGAGCTCTCCTCAGAAACGGTTGGAAGCCACTCCGAACAGGTACTGATCGTCCTTCCGAGCATTTGATAGTTCTGACCTCCATTTTATAGTGGTTTTCGCTAGCTGGGATGCTGAAGAAGTAAGTGGATCTTTTAACCTTCATCTTTTCCAAAATGACCTTGGTTTGTAGTATGGATTGGTTGGTAGTACCGAATGGGGTGAGGATTTTGCCGAGTGGATCTCCAAGCACGCTGTGGCGTACCTCAATACGGACACGTCTTCATCCGGCTCGCGCTTCAACGTCGGTTCTTCTCCATCCCTCGCGAATCTCATCAAGCAGACTGCTCTTGAGATCCCGCATCCGACAGTCCAGGGTAAGACCCTGTGGGATGCAAGGGAAGACGAAGGACCATTCCAGGCTGCATCTATTGATGCGGAGTTCTTGGAATCCTACGAGGCCACCAAGAACGCCCAGGCTTCTAAGACCGGCATCCGTCCCTTGGGAAGTGGCAGTGACTATACCGTATTCCTGCAACGTCTTGGTGTGCGTAGAAGATTACATGTTGCTATAAGGTTTCTAATCCGCCAGTGAATTTAGGTCGCAAGCTCTGACGAAGGATTCGGCGCTACTCCTTCTGATGCGGCCTATCATTATCATTCCGTCTACGACAGCCAACGCTTCCAGGAGGTTTATGCTGATCCCGGTTTCCACCGTCATGTGCGTTTTAGGCATGAAACAAGTTGAAATGCTCTAGATAACTAACCCTTTCAAAAGGTGGTTGTTGCTAAGCACTTGGGTCTTCTGGCTCTTCGCCTCATCGATTCGTTCGTCGTACCTTTGAACACCACTCAATATGCGCTGGAGCTTGACGACTACTTTGCCAAGTGGGTCCATACCACGCCTGTCATGATATGACAAACTCACGATGTCCTTGCAGGGTTACCGCTCTCCAAACTTACCTGCCATCCTCCCTCGCTTCACTTGATCTCTCCAAGTTGTCGAAGGCAATCAAGAAGGTTCAAGATGCTAGTCTTGCCTTAGACAAAGAGAAATATGAAGCAGAGAAAGATTTCAATCACATCCTCCGCAAGCTCCGTCGTGACCACTTCTCCCGGTGCGGCAGGTCGTCGAGTTTCATCCGACGTGTGAAGGACTGGATCAAGGGCATCTATGGTGTCAAGCCGCACCAATACGAGAAGATCTCTTCTGAGCATGGGGAACGCGCGCTCGACGTCAACGCGTGGACCAGGTTCTTGCAAATTGATGGAGAGGATGTGCGGACCATCCCTCCTCCTTTCCATCATAAGCATGGTAAACATGGAAAACACGGCAAACCCGATCATCGTGACAACGGCCACGCCGGCTCTAAGCACCATCCCCTTAACAAGCCTGGACACCCCAAGGACGGCCCTGACCACACCAAGCCAGGTCATCATAAGCATCATCAGGGTGGTGACCATGACCGCCACGATCATCCTGATCACCCCAAGCATCCTGAACATCACCATCCTAAACATGATGAGGATGGTTCCGACCATGACCACCACGGCCACCCCAAGCCCGACCATTCTAGGCCCGATCATCCTAAACCTCGTCGTCCTAAACACCATCCTGAGGACGGTCCCGACCACCGCCGCGATCACCCCAACTCCGACCATCCCAAGCCGGATCATCCCAAGCATCGTCATCAGGATGGTAGCCACGACCATCACGACCATCCTTCCGGACCCGATCACCCCAAGGATCCAGACCACCATAGGCCGGATCACCCCAAACCTCACCATCCTAAACATCGTCATGAGGATGGTCCTGACGGCCACGACAAGCCCGACCATAAACGTCCTAAGCATCATCATGAAGACGGACCCGATCACTCCCACCATGGTCACTCCAAGCCCGATCACCCCAAGGACGATCGCAAGCACCCGGGACATAAACACCCCGAACCAGGACACCCAGGACCAAAACACCACAAGCATGAGCACCACGGGCACCCGCCCAAGGAAATTAAGAAGCTTATCAAGGCTGCAAAACGCATTGTGAAGGCCAACAAGAAGATCGTCGCTTTTGAGCGCGGCTTTATTTCCGAAGGCGGTATTAAGGACAGAGAATGGTATAAGCATCTTGGTGTTGCCCCCGGGAAGTGGCTTGGTGGGTGACAAATCCCGCTTCGTCCACATCTCTCTATTCACATCGGTTATTTTTCAGGATACGGAGCAACCACTTTCCCTGCTCTGACGGAGGCCCTGGCTTTTGACAAGAATGTGACCTTGGCGGCGTACGAAGCTAAACGTCTGACTCATCTCCTCAAGAAACTCGCGCACACTATTGAGCCTTGAAAGATTACCTTGTGGAATGTGGAGGTTATATAAAGATGGACACCAGTTCTTTCGATACGGACATGTATGACGTATATCTCTCGCAATAAAGCATCATGGGGTTCTAATCTCCATTGCTATTACCCCTGGCTCTCCTACAACTGAAATCACCTCCGCAGGGAAACCGTCGGGTAGCGAGCATCGCGAGCTTGTCAGAGGTGCTAATGAAGTCACCGACGAACGTACAGTGGATGTGGCATCCAATGCCCGAGGTGGCTGATGTATGAATTTAGTAAATGCCGTTGGAATATGAAGACGACATACTTCTGAGGGGCCTATCGGTTCACCGTTCGTGGAAGAAAACGAGCTAGGCTTTTTCGCCGCTTCCCACTGCCACTCTCCAAGTGATGTTCGACCAGTAACGTGGGTCTTCATTTGCTGGCGAAGTTTGGCCCGAGAATTCAGCATGTGGAACATACCAATGGTGTACAGCTTCCCAGTCAAGAGGACAAAAAATAGGATGAGATGGTCCTTGAGATGCTGTGAAAGACTTGATAAGGTGCCCGCCAACCGATCACAAGAATTCACCCACTGGACTTGTATGGTAGAGCCCGACAGCAATGATCATACATATGGATGGAAGTGCTGCTGATTCCAGTGTAATCTTGATGATGTACATCACAACCTGATCCAGTTCCTTGAGGCCTGTCTTCGACTTCCAGAGACAGATTATCACTGGAGGATTTTGTGAGAAATTGTATCCGTGAAAGGGTGTCAGGCATACATATAGAAGCAAGTATGACATCGATGACTATGAGATCCTTAATCAGCAAGATCGAATCACAAAAGGAAAACATGTGGCGTACCCAGAGAACCGAAGATCCAATACGAGAAAGTCACGACAGTCTAGTCAATACAATCAGTGCAGATCGTCAGCGTAGTATAATTACCTACGGAAACGAGGATACCTCGGCTGGCGCTTAGCGACTTGACGTTAATGTCAGTTCTAGCTTGCCGTTGTTGGCAAGGCCTGTCGCATACCTCATAGGTTATCCCTGCTTCTAGTGTCTCAAATGCGATAGCCATAGCAATAGCCTGAGGTTTTACAGGTTCAACAGCAAATAAAACTTAGTGACAGTAACTTTACATACCAGGTAACTGTTAGCAGCCATGATTGACGCCACCAAGGTTGAAAGAGGATAGAGGACCCAAGGAGATTTCTTCGTCATCTGAATATATCGTTAATACCTATTTTTTCAAGTTCCTCTCAGCCCATACCTTCCAGCAACGGCGTATGAAGAAGGCTTCACACAGAGAGGAGATTAGACCATTGAGGAAAAGGTCCAGCCATTGAATACGACTTGTTGACTGTTGATCGCGATGTAAGTCCGGCTATACGAGCCATTGGAAGAACGAGAGTATTACCCATTTCTTTTGGCCAATAGCCGTTCTCCAAGACTTGTAGATTTCGACCGCAGTTTGAAGACTAGAGGTTAAATGAATTCGAATTCTGGCATGCGCAAGAAGCTGGAAAGTGCTTACACGCAAAGGAAAGTGACCACTGTAACAAAGAACCGTTTGCGCAGCGAATCATCCCTGCAGTCAGCCCAGTAGTTGAGGGCTTGCAAGATCAATATACCCGACAAGAAGGACTGCAAAAAGCCACCCAGAAGAATTGGACCCGGAAGCTCCACAACGAGTTCTCCTGACAAGGTGTTGTCCATAGTAGAAAAAGAGAAGGAAGAATGAAAGGTCTAGAAGCTGCACGTAATGTACAGAGGAAACCAGGTGCGGCTAACCACCCACACGCTACGCCTACGTGCGCCGTGTAAAAACATGGACGAGATAATCTTCCATGCAGCGAATACGACAAGGTCCCAAATAAGTAGGACATACAATAATTAACAGCAGTTACAATAGAATATACAAGGTATAGGCAGAGGGCACGCGGTCTTGTGTATCATACAGCGTTTCGTAAAGATTCCCAGGCACTCTGGTGTTCTGAAGAGCAGTGCTGCACTAGTTCTTCTGTAGTGGGATTGATGAAAGGGCTCGGTTCAGCCGTAGAGTAACCGAGCGTGAAACGGGCACTAGAAACCCACGTCGTTAGGACACGAGTCGATTATATTGATACATTTACTCACGTGCAAAGCCTGCATCTCTTCCTGTCCCCGTTCTGCTCGTCATCCTCTATAAGAGCTGGTAAGCAGTCATCGACTAGCCGAAGGCCATCAGGCCCAGTCCGGACTTCAACTTCTTCATCGTCGCTCCCCTCGTCATCATCATCAATCTTCTTCTCCTCCGTTGCAATTGGGGGGTCCATCACCGCCGTTACCGGCCCGGTAGAACTGCTATCGCTCTTCTGGACTTCGGCGTCTAGCCGTGGCTTTTTCTGAGTTGGGAATTCTTCCATATTCACCATAGAAATACCGAGCCGCTTTAACGAGCCTTGCTCTACGGGCGGGGGCGAGACGATGGTAATGGGGTCATCGACAGGCATCGCCATTGGGGTGATAGATTCAAAAGGTTCTGCGGGGCTGGCTGACTGCTGGCTCTCCTTCACGGGCGCACCTATGGGTAGCGGTACAGGCTTCGTCTCTTCGATACCGACGGCTTTTACCTTCCTGAATCGATCATCCGTAGCGAGAAAAGGGTAAGTATCAGCCAGGGGAGCGTTGGGCCGTGAAGAGGAAGGAGGAGGGATTAGCGGTGCCTGCACAAAAGAAGATTGTTCCATATGATGGGGGGGACACGATATGAAACCTGTTGCAGGAGGACGAGTCTGGTGGGTGCTGGTCAAGGCTTCAGGCGGGACATAGGATTGTGGTGGTGGTGAGAGAGCAGACATCGGAGGGGATAGGTTTCCATCTCGGACAGCGACGACTGGTGTGGTGCTTACAGACAGATGGGCTGTAGGCCGCGGCGTGCTTGTCGATGAAGCAGGCTGCGAACCTGGTTGGGACCTATTGTGTACTCTCGAGATGGACCTCGGAAGGTTGACTTCTGCTTCGCGGTTGTGGTTTTTACTATCCCACTCAGAAACAAGAGCCATGGACTGGGATAGCTCGCCCTATCGTTCACTGACATATTTCGAATAACGTCGAAACCTCTCACCTGTGTTCTAGGCTGGCCTTGATCGATGAATTGCCTACCCTGTCAAAAGAAATGGCGTCAGATTTATCTTATGCGTCATCATGGGACGTGCCATACTTGCTGGATAGGCATCTGGCTAGGGGCTTGCGAGGTAAAAGTATTTAGCCGAGGCACCTTGAAATGCATCGAGTCACTCACAGGTAATGGAATGGTGCCCTGCACTATCAATGAAGTTGATTGAAGCCCCAGGCCCAGTGGGGCCTCCCACAGACGGATATGGATTCGAAGGTTGTGCAATTTGCTGGCTGAATGTCGCTGGGTTAAAATACGGAGTCACAGGTGACTGAGCGGAAGGACTTGTCGATGGGTTAAAAGACGGAGTGACAGGTGACTGAGCGGAAGGACTTGCGCTCACACCATTGGGGTGGCGGAGTGTTGCAATTGTCTGGAGCGCTTGCTGATAGAATCCCTGAAAGCGCTGATACTCGTGTAAAAGGTGATGGTAAGCAGCAGGCTGGCCAGCCAAAAAAGTCCGATTTTGATTCGATAACGCCAAATTCTCTTGTTTAAGCCCCTGCACTTGATACTGGAGAGCGCAAATCGTTCGTGCCTGCTGTGAATCCGTGCGTTCCTGCAACGCGCGCGAGAGGCTTTGATTATGCTGGAGAAGTTTCACGTTTTCCTGCTGCCAATTCGCGTTCTGCATTTCCAACTCCTGCATTTTATGAGGCATCTCAGGATAATAGCCAAGTTCCGCGAGGCAACCATTGGCAGTGTTGGCCAATATCTCCACCACTCTACTCCTTAGATCGGCGTGTTCTTGGGGAGTGCCATTTCTGAAAGAGGGAGGTAAATCAGAGGCTGGAAGGAGGAGGGTAACAATTACCCTTGCAGTGGGGTACTAGTATTTGCCGCATTCATGTAGGTGCACGCGAGAATTGATAAGTACAATGGAAGAAGTTACAAAATATCATATTGTTCACATTCCCAGGCCCCCCTGCTCTTGTCCAAACTTTCACATCCCTTTGCATTCCCCCAAGCGTCTTGATGACCAGCATATCTTGAAAGCAGGAGCTCAATTCGATCATGGCCCGGTGCATCGCATAGAATCATAATATGATTCTCCGCACAGTTGACTCGAATCACGGCAAGCGGGTGTTCCTTGGCTACTAGACCCAATCCCACGACCTTGCGGAGGGTTTTCGGCGAATATTTCGTCGTCCAACCACGTAGCGCCAACAGCTATGCCGCGATTATGACAGCCATGCTGTGATTTTGTACCGCTCCAATGTCACCAATATACCAATCAGCACGGACCTATTACGGAAACTCATTTGATTCAACTGTTTCGCGGCACAAGTCTCGCACAATGGTGATTTAAATTTGCTCTTTTCGCCGCACTTGATGCCCGCAAAGCCACGACAACAGAGCTTCTCGCTGTATCTTAAGTACTCGTCGCATCATGATTGGGTGATCATCGATTAACTTCGCCCAAGTCTTGATTTTGAATATCTAGGGCTATCAGAAGCCTAGAAGCCTGCGGTTTGAAGCCGAAATACTTCCTGGAGACGCCAGGTCAGCCCAGAACGACACATTTCGGCCGATCTCCTTCCGTTAGACAACCTCAACTTCTTTCTATTCTGGTACAAGTCAGCCTGTGCAGCAACTGCGCACAGCGCCTTCAGTGCCTGTTTATTGCCCTAAAATTCAGTATGTACAGTTGAACGGCACTACAGGCGGTCACATGAGCACTTTCAGATAGTGTTTCCTAGAGATAAGGAAAGGGGAGAGCAATCAAACATCAAACCAACCATTGAGATACCAGAGCAGGGTGGTACTGGATCAACGCCCCCTTCGGCCGGCCGAGATATATGCAACAACTTTGCGTGATCTTCTTGCGCGATAACACATATCCTGTTGGCAGATCGCGACAGGTAACTGTGCGTAGTTCGGTGCAACATATTCGACCCTGTCAAGGTACAGTTGAGCACCAGGAGATTTCAATTCAAATAATTAAATGAGTCTGGCGGAGGAGTCTGGCGGAGGAGTGACTCGTGACAAGTGGTGACATGGTGATTCGTCACTGACCAACCGCTCAGGCTCGATGATCAACTACATTCTCCTTGTTTCCCGACAGGGCGAGTCTTACACCTCTATGAACATTAGAAAACTGGACATTGAACCGGAACTTTAGGGAAAGTCCGTTTGGCGAAATGGTTCACGACTATGGCTCCCAAAGTAAAGACAAAGATTGTCAAGGACGTCACACAGCTTGTCCTGGCTCGCCGAACACGCATGTGTAACTTCCTAGAGTACAAAGGTTCGTGCTACAAAGTCCCTGCATAGTTTCCACGAGTGCGCCACTCCTGTTTTGCACGAAACAAGGAGGCCAGTCATCGAGCTCGGTTCCGCCACGCTTTGACGCCGTTTCTAATCGAGAATGCTAGACACCAAGGTCGTCTATCGCCGTTACGCATCCCTGTTCTTCGTTTGCGGGATTAGCTCCTCGGACAATGAGCTCGTAACACTAGAGATCATCCATCGCTACGTGGAAGTTCTTGACCGGTACTTTGGAAATGTGAGTCTGGATGGGGTGTCTGTCTTTCCACTTCCTGATCGCGCTTGTGGAATAGGTTTGCGAATTGGACTTGTGAGTCAACACTTGGGGTTTCTTGCCTTGGCCTGAACCCGTATCAGGATATTCAATTTCCAGAAAGCTTACGCGGTACGTTTGTATCTATGCCCGAGGGGGTTCTTTTTTGTTCACTCGGAAGCAGATTTTGGATGAGCTTATAATATCCGGAGAATTGCAGGAGTCGTCGAAGAAATCGGTTCTTCGGGTGGTATGTATATCGGAGTGATTCCGAAGTGTGTTGCTGACCGGCCGTCCCCAGGTTACGCAATCGGATACGGTTGAAGAACAAGAAAACGCGGAAGACTCTATGGCGCGACTGGGTTCACGCAGCGGTTAGATGCATTTTATTCCCACTGTTGAACTTGGATTGTATTTTTGCTCGCTTTCATAAGGTCCGATGATGTAGCCTTAGACTTGGAGGAAGGATCTGGGCATGGGATCGCGGCTTCTCATGCGCACCGCCTTGGGTTTCTCATGTGTATATTGTCAAGGACTAGTTCCTGAGCTCTTCCGAATATTATGTAAAGTCGGAAAATATATTGCGTTGGCGGTGCGGGCGGGTGGGGTCTGCAATTTTCACGGAGATCGATGAAATGAAGATTCCGGCGCGATTCCGCGAGTTTCCTTATTTGGGAGGCCGGAAGGCTTATCGTCCAATCAGGGGTCGGATAAATATGCGACAATACTAGTCAACCACCACCCCTTTAAGGCTTTAAAAAAGAGAAGTGATCTGACCAGTCCACCACTCAAACCTCTTCTCCTCCTTTGTTATGGCCTCCTATACGTATCGTAACGATCTTCTTGCGCCTTTCCTCGCTCTTGAACAGGGCGAGAAGGTCCAAGCTGAATGTACGACACTTTCGTTTTTCTCTGGCGCCTCTAATGCCCCAACCAGATGTTTGGATTGACGGCGACGGCGGTCTTCGTTCAAAAACCACTGTAAGTTACATATCACTACGCTCTTAACCTTTTTTTTTTTTTTAATCTCCTTGTCTTCAGACCGTCAGCAAGAAGGTGACCGATATTGGCCAACTTCGTATCTGGGACTTCGATGGTTCTTCAACGAACCAGGCCCCTGGCAATGACTCCGATGTCTACCTTCGTCCCGCCGCCATTTTCAAAGACCCCTTCCGCGGCGGTGACAATATCCTCGTGCTCGCCGAAACCTACAACAGTGATGGCACCCCTAATCGCACCAACCACCGCAACCATGCTAAGAAGGTCATGGACCAGGCGAAGGATGAGGAACCCTGGTTCGGTCTGGAGCAGGAATATACCCTCTTCGATGCCGACGGTTCTCCCTATGGCTGGCCCAAGGGCGGATTCCCCGCTCCTCAGGGTCCTTACTACTGTGGTGCTGGTACGTCATTTGATCTAATCTTTTACTATTTTTTTTTTTCCTTTCCCAACTGATTTCCCATCGCTATAGGTACCGGCAAAGTGTTCGCCCGCGACCTTATCGAAGCCCACTACCGGGCTTGCCTCTACTCTGGTGTCAACATCAGCGGTATCAACGCTGAGGTCATGCCATCGCAGTGGGAGTTCCAAGTCGGCCCTTGTGAGGGCATCTCCATGGGCGACCACCTTTGGATGGCCCGTTACCTCCTTGTCCGCATCGCCGAGCAGTGGGGCGTAAAAGTCTCCTTCCACCCCAAACCACTCACCGGTGACTGGAACGGCGCAGGATGCCACACCAACTACTCCACTAAGGCGATGCGGGAACCTGGAGGAATGAAGGTTATCGAGGCTGCGATCGAGAAATTGGCAGCGAGGCACGACGAGCACATCGCCGTCTATGGCGAGGACAACGAGTTGCGCTTGACTGGTCGTCACGAGACTGGCCATATCAGTGCTTTCAGCTCTGGCGTTGCCAACCGTGGCGCGTCCATTCGTGTGCCGCGACATGTCGCAGCTCAAGGTTACGGATACCTGGAGGATCGCCGACCAGCTTCCAACATTGGTACGCATTCATCTACTGTTGATCTATCGGTCGTGTGCTCATTTTGCATTTGTAGACCCTTACCGTGTCACCGGTATTATCGTTGAGACCACCGTTCTCGGCCAGTAATTAGATCAAGCACTAGTAATATGTATATCACGTTGAGCGGGAAGGAAGATCAAAGCAAGCATGTAATAGCTATAGACAACTAGCCAGGGACACTTTATTATTTATCAGACACAAACCAGCATATAACATTGCAATCGATCATCAGGATCTCGCACTCATGGAATCAGATACTAAGGATATCGATGCAATCGTGTAAGTTGAGAAACTCAGGAGACAAGGCAAGGAATTCGGAAACAAAGGTGTCCTTTCCGCTTTCCGCGTACGGTCCGCATCGGTCCGTCGCAACTTACAAAAGTTCCATGAATTCCACTTTCCACTCATCGAACCTGTCATGGATGCTTTCTTACACAGGACCCCATTCTCTCCCAATCCGTTACAGTCTAAGGATGATCTCGCAAAGTTCCTGAAGGAGCTTCTCGATCCTTTGGCGGCACACACCAGTCCTGGTGGAGCAAGAATTCACCTCGGACACACTGGAACCCACTTTGATGATGTCGCGGCTCAACTGGAGGGATTCTCGCGTCCGATTTGGGGCTTATCAGCGCTATTAGGTGGCGGAGGCGAGTACGAAGGAACAAAACGATGGGTTAATGGCTTTACAAACGGCACCGATCCCCAGAGCGAGGAATTCTGGGGAAACATGCGGGATAGGGATCAGCGCATGGTGGAGTGCTCCGCGATCGGCTTCTCGATCGCCGTCGCCAAAGAGCAGCTATGGGACCCCTTGAGCCCCGAGGCTAAGGCTAACCTGGAAAACTGGCTAGGTGGTATGAATGACAAGGAGATGCCTAACACAAATTGGCTTTGGTTCAGGGTAAGCGCCACCCATTCACAAGCTTTAGCTCACGTTCTTCACTCTGATCCATACCTTATTTTGTAGGTCTTCGCTAATCTCGGCCTCTCGAAAGCAGGGTCCCCGCGCGCCGATACTAAACGTATGAAGGCAGATCTTGACCACCTTGACACATTCTATATTGGGGGCGGATGGTCTCGGGATGGTCCTGAGGGCGTTATTCAGCTCGATTACTACTCGTCATCCTTCGCGATCCAGTTCGCACAGCTTGCGTATTCGAAACTCGCGCAGGATGACGATCCAGAGCGCTGTGAGGAGTATAGGAACCGCGCCCGAGCATTTGCTCTGGACTTTGTCCACTACTTTGATGAAGAAGGTGTGATTCGATATGTAACGTCCAAGTATGTCATCTAAATTATCATCAGGGCGTGCGATTCCCTTTGGAAGGAGTCTGACATACCGATTTGCGATGTCCTCCTTCTGGGGTGCCCTCGCATTTGCTGATGTCGAGCTCCCTGCGCCACTCACTTGGGGTGTTGTAAAGGGCCTGCAGCTGCGCAACATCCGCTATTGGGCTAATCAGCCAGGCGCGTACGGTCCCGACGGAACACTGACCATCGGTTTCTGCTACCCCAACCACAATATCACGGAGAGTTACAATTCTTCGGGATCGCCATACTGGTGCTGCAAATCGTTTGTGACCCTTGCACTTCCGGAGACACACCCGTTCTGGACCTCCCCTGAAGAACCATACCCCGTCGAACTTCGCGAGACGGTGAAAGTGTTGCAAAATCCCCTGCACATCATGTCGAACCTTGGCGGCCACACATTCCTGCTATCCTCTGGACAGCAATGCTCGTATCCCGTCAAGCAGAGTGCGGCCAAATATGGCAAGCTCGCATACTCGTCTGCCTTCGGCTATAGCGTACCCGTAGGAAATCTCACCCTCGAAGAGCTGGGCGGAGACAATACCCTTGCCTTGAGTGACGATGCTGGGGAGACCTGGAAGTGCAGGCGCGCTACCAAGGAGGCACGCATCGAGGGTGGGAAATGGTTGCGATCTATGTGGTACCCGTGGAACGATGTCGAGGTGGAAACGTGGCTTGTACCCCCGCAAAAGGAGACCCCATTGTGGCACATCAGGGTACACAGGATCAAGACTGGACGCGCGTTGTTGTCAGCCGAAGGAGGCTTCGCCATCCACGGCCAGCGTGCAGACAGCCGAGCCCTGGAGCCGTCGACTGGTGAGGCCTTTGGTACACACGAGCAGGTTGGAGAAGGACGGGCGGCTTCCAAGGCTGGAGTCTCGGGCATCGTCGATATCGGCTCAGGTCAACGCAGGGGCATTGCTCTCCGCACAGACGCGAACACCAACTTGATCGTTCCCCGCGCGGTATTGCCAACCCTCATGCATGAACACAGTGCAGGCGACAAGAGTATCTGGCTGATGACAGCCGTATTTGCAGAGCCAAGTTCAGGTGGCCGAGAAGGAGCCAAGCCGGGTTGGATCACGCAGTGGAACGAGCGGCCGAAGGTTCCGCAGGGTATTTCGGCTCTCGTTTTGAAGGAATACACTAGGAGGTAAGCAGGGAAGCTTTCTAGCGTAATGGGACCTTTGGATTCGACTAACTCTGGTGAACACAATTATTGTTCGTGAATTATGCAGCGAGGCTGATGTGTAGAACTTTACTTACACCTTACCCAAATGAAATCAATATGTGACGATTTAGTCTACCCAACGCCGTAATCCATTCTTAAATATTAGCAGAGGGGCATTCTACGAGACTCTTACTGCATCACTGCTTCTTCGTTGTAACCTTTCTCCTCTTTCCGCCAGCCATGGCAGTCGGGGCCCTCGCGGATTTGACTCCGTTCGTTTTCTCTTGGACCGACGTCTCTGAATCCGCGACCGAGGACGCATCGTCGCCGTCCTCTGCGACGAGTTCCTCGGAGGCAGAAGGTGTAGCACCTGGGTAGACTTTGCCCACAAGGGACGTGACGAGCGCGAGGAACCAGGTGTTAGACACGGTGGGGTAAGTTGCAGCGCTCGCGTCCAGGAGGTCCATGTTGCCTGAGGGATCCAGCTGAATACGTATTTGTTGAGAATTTAGACGCGGATAAAGTCCTGGTGGAACGTACGATGTAAACGTCTTCGCCATCGACCACCATGTCAATCCATCTGTTGTTTCCACCATCCTCTCCACCACCGAGATTCACCTTGACCTAAAGATGGCTAAATATAACCAGTATATATTCAGAAACAAGCAGGTTGACCTTGCGCTGTCCCTCTAATGGGATAGCCTTTGGGCCCCAAGCAGCAGCCTTGGCTTGTTGCACGAACCTTTGAATGCGTTCTAGATCCTTCTTGTAATTCAATCGCTGCACAAGGAGCTGAAGTCCAGAAGTGAGGATGACCAAGAAGCCGAGGACGGACTACAAAAAGACGCGAATAAGCCACTTACTTGCGCGACAGAACAGATAAGGTGGATGGAACGTACCCCGAGGCCAGGACGGAAACGCTGGTAGTAGTATCCTGTCCCGCGCCACTTCGGCACGCCATTTTTATAGAAGAAGTCGTAGCGCTTCCTGCTTTCCTTGTTCCTCAGGATGGTTGCTACAACACCAAGACGGGCAAAGCGCTCGTGGATGCCTTTTACGTCCGGATTTTTATCGGGGCTGGATACGACGCAATAAGAATCATCAAGTACAGTCGTGACATGCGACGAAGACGCACTGGAGTTGCATGCTCATTTTACGGTAAGCCTTGGATATTTCGGGGGTGGACGCGGTGGATGGCACTTTGAGCCAACTGTAGAACGTTGTGCCTTTGCCTTCAGCCGCCTCTAGCTCGCTAACTATATCAAATATCTCATGGTCTTCCTGCAATTATCATTCAGAGCTGAGAACCCAGAAGTCGAGATGTGATCTACCTTTTCCCATCTGCAGAGAATAAATAGTCAGATCGAGGGTTCTGGCATGATGAAAATAAATGAAAGTTAGGCTTACGCGAGGACGGTCGTTGCCAGAACGGCCAGTAATGCAACAAAGAGAAAGAGCTTCATGGCGAAGCGACGACAGTAGCAGTCGTTGGACTTTCTGTACTGCCAGCAGTGACGATACCACGTGACAATCACGAACCATGATCCGCGTCCCGATTCCGATCAGAGAAAGTTATTCTCGCCTGGCGCCAAACCATCATCCACAGTGAAGTCACTGCACCATCATGGCACCACGGCGCCGTTGTCCCACTTGTGGCTCGCGCCAGTGGCACAAAGAGCCGTCGAGTGGGCTCATTGCGTGCAGCGAGGGCCATGTGCTTCAAGTACGCGCGCGCCATCTTAAAACCACGCCTTTTGAATGACATCGCTGCTCTGATAGAATTACCGGAACGAGGCGACGGAGGCAGAGGATATAGGCCAGCATGCTCTGAGAAAACGTACTCTCAAGAGCGGGAGGAAGAAGAAAGAGCCCGGAAGCAGAGCGAATCCTTCACGTGCGTTGTACCGTTGTCGTTTGTGCTTTAGTGCTCATTAACAAATCTAGTGTATCATGGCGCGCGGGCGCGATATCACTACTTTGAGTGCTTGCAGCTCATTTTAAGGAAGCAGGTCGCCGCTTTGGTGAAGCTCTGGGCGCTGCCTCAAGAATTCGAGGTACGTCATTGCTCTACATACTACATGTATTCATTGATCTGCTTAGGTTATTTGCCGTGATATATGGGCTCTCCATATTGATCTATTGCCTAACTCACCCAGTGCAGAACCGTACTACTATGCGCAGGAACTTCGAAACGAGGACAGTGGAGAGGGCGCCAGTAAGTCCAAGGCGGATAACGCTAGCGAGGAGAGCGACTCGGACGAGGACGGCGAGAAACCTTCAAGTGAAGACGACGAAAGAGATGACATGGAAGGACGTGACGAAGATCCCGAACTAACTGCATTGCTTCGCGCCAATTCTGATGCAGAAGAATCCTCCGATAGCGGAGATGAGGGCGAGATGCCGAAACACAAGGGAAAGATCAAAGGCCGAAGTCGTGGGCGCAAGATCTACGAAGGTCCAGCAAGCACAATTGCCGTACTCATCGTGGGGTGCTGGACGTTGCGAGTGCCGGTGTTATGCCGTGACTTTAAGAAGCAGGTTGGGCTGCCTTTGCTGCATAATTGTATTGACATAGACTTGGCAGATTGATCGAGTCCTACAAGCTGCCGTATCTCGACCCAATTCAACGGCAGTTGCTGCCGAGAAGCATGATCGCGCACTTGACGAAACATAACGTGCAGGCGCTATCTCCCTATGTTGGCACTCCTAAAATTCTATCAGGGTTGAATTAACGTACATTTTCAGCATGCTCCGAGCACGCAGGCACTTCATGGGCTAGCATCTAGGTTGTCGAAGATGATGTACACATCGTATGGGATATTTACACCCGAGGCCAACGCCGCGCCGATCCTGTGGCGTGTGGTGTCACAAGGGCTGGGAGGCACACGTATGTGTGCCTGTTCCATTGATGATTGACGCCTACCTGACGTTTTATTTAATTAAAGCAATGCTCTACAGATTAACGAAGCGTCTTGGGCAGATTCTGTCGCTTCCCCTGACGCTGCACCACACGCTTGCACCGGGGCTGGAAAAACGCAAGACGTATGACCCCGAGCGCCATGTCTACGACAGTGTAGCTCCTGAGGTGAGCCTAATGGCGGCGGGGATTGTGGTGCTGAAGTTGGTGTATGGACTGGATGGGCAAACAAGGTTTGTGGGAAAATGCTATTTTGTTGACAGGCTGCCGACGGCACACAGGACACCAAGAGATGAAACGGACGTAGCATGTGGACTCGCGCGGGCTGATGAATTTCTGGCAGGGTTGAGAAGATTGGATGCAGAAGATGAGGCAGGCCAAGCGACGGATGCTTTGACTAAGGTGTGAGTAAGATGTGGATTTGTCAGTATATGTATACTGATGGACAGCACAGGTACATGGGAGACATGAGCACTGAGATGATAGATGCGTACCTTGACTTCGGAGAACGTGTGCTGATTGGAGATGGAGGCCGAGCAGGGGGACCGGTGTTGGAGCGGTTCTTCGCAGTAGCCGAGGGGAGAGAGGGAGGTCAGGAGGGCAGAGCAAGCTCCGTTGCTTCGCTACACTTGGAGGCGATAATTGCGCAGGACGAGGGGATGCGGCCCGGGGAGGGGTATCGTATATACCGAGCGCGGGATGTGGGTGGAACGATGAGCGGTGAATGGTCAGCGGTGGTTGGACGGGGCGCACGATGGGCGGGGATAAGTGTAGAGGACATGGCCGTTGTCGTCGAGTTCTACGAGCGCCGCCTGCAGCGATGGCGGTCACGAGACCATGTTGCTGACGTCAGTGGTAGCTAATAATAGAGAGTATGTGACTGTGACTGTCTCGCCCCCTTTCGATGTCGATGTTGTTTTAGACGGCGAACTGGACACCGCCGAGCTCGCTGTCCACCACGTCGTCCAGCACCTCTCATCGCTGTCATGCGTCGCTTCGTCGCTGCATTCAAGCGCGACAAGCATGTACCGCCCCCCCTCGTCACCGACCACGCCCCCTCCTCTGCCTCCTCCTCCAGCGGATGCGCGTCCCTCTACCTCCAAACACCCGACGACGACCAGCAGCTTCCTGCCGCCGTCAACCGCCAGGAATCCAAGAAATCCTGGCGCTTGTGGCTCAAGGGCTCCAATAAAAAGCAGCTGCCAGAGTGGGTCCCTTCCCACGACGTCAATGATTCGCCATCCGAGCCTTCTCTCGAGGACGAGCCCCCAGGGGATCCAGTCCAGCCATTCCTTGTTCTTGTCAAAAACAGCATCCAGCCTCCACCACTGCCCGCGCTCCCGTTTTCTCACTGCGCTGATGTTCCCTACATCTTTCCTAAATCTGTCAATTTATCCAGCTCCCTTTCGCGCCCCAACTCTTTCGCCACAGCGCTCCTCAAAAGACGCCTTCTCAAACGTCTTCAAGATGACCATCATACATTCATCAAGTCCGAACTCCGTTCCATTGCATTTTTAGCCTTGCGTTCCATCGAGCCTGTCGCACCGGTTAAGCAACCGCCACACCCCTTTAACGAGTCCGTTCCCTCAAAAACCACCTCAATTACCCCTTCTTGCCCCGGTCTCGGGAATTGGGTCTCGCGTCCGTGCTTCGAAGACCGGTACGATCTCTTCCTACCCGAACAAGACGGCGCTATCTCTCGCCACCCGGTCGTTGGCTCAAATCTTGCAGTCGCCGCTCTCGAATTCTCTGAAGGTATCGAGGCCATGGTCGACTTTGACCTCATCCAGACCACGCCGCAGCTCGTGATTGACGTCCCATCTGAGACTCTGCCAAGTCCGCCGTCGTGTAAGCACTTTGCCGATCATCTTATTAGCGTCAATCCATTCATGTATCACTTTTAGCCTCAGGCCATTCCCGCAACTTGCCTTACATTGCCGTGCCCTCTCCTCTTCGCAACGAGCATAACTTGCCTCGGCCACCCGTTGTCTCTGCCACGCAGTCAGCCCCTCCGATTATTCCGGCGTCCCTGGATCCTATGTCCAAACGCGGTGTTCGGTTCGCTGATGATGGAAAGGACGACGTGATTCCTTTGGGTTATGTCCTGCGTATGAAGAAAAAACGTGAAGAAAAGGCAAAATTTTTGAAATCAGAGCAGGAAAGGCGGTCACTCGAGGAAGAGCGTATGCGCATTGAAGAGGAGAGGCGCAAGCAGGCTGCCGAGCGTGCTGAATGGGAGATAGAACGCAAGGCGTGGGAAAAAGAGAAGCGGGCAATGGAAGAGGAGCGGCGGCAGCGTAAATACGCTGAGGAGGTTGTTGCGGCGCGTCTCAGGCGAGAGTCGCAACGAGCGGGGGGTGTCCCATCTCTCAAGTCGTCTGAAAGCAACACCTTTTTAGGTTCCACTGCTGGTGCCGGTTATTTTTCAGCATCCGCCTCTTCTTCAACTTCGGAACGTAATAAACCACCTATTGCGCGCAGACACTCCAGGCCCGTCTATGACGACAGCGGTGCCCCTGTTTATCTCCCGAGGAGAGAGGCCTCGGAGCCCAACTTACCTACAAGAACCAGCATGAATTCCCCAGCTTCTTTTCCCATCACACCCTCGCCTCGTGGATCTCTTGCCTCTCATTCTCCTAACAGTTCACGACCACCAAGCGTCAACAAGGATCCAGGCGAGAGTTCATCTCCCCTCCCAGGCACACGCTCGCCTTCCGTCTACTCTTCTCAGGAGGTTTCGTCGTCTTCGGAAGATGTCAAGGCGGCAGTGGCTGCTGCCGCAAAGCGGGCCAAGCGCAGCTCGCTCGCTGCGTCTATTTCCGCCGCCTCGCGCAACAATTCTAGTACTAGCCTCTTGGGCGATCGCGCGATTTCATACCCTGTATGGACGGGCAGTAACCATAGTCTCAATAATATGGTGCCACCCGTCCCGATGATACCTATGCAGCTGCAGATGATGCCTATGCCTGCATACGCGATGATGGATATGCCACTGCTTCCACCGACACCTCCCTTCATGTTGCAGCAGTACACGCGTCCACATGGGTCGCCCGGTTCGTCGGGATCAGGTGGAGGCGGATCCCCCAAGGGCCGATTGGGAGGATCACCGAATTCTAGTAGGGAACATCTAGGATCGCAGAATTCGAGCAGGGAAAGGGTGAATGTCATCGGCGGGTCAGGGAGAAGCGGGAGTGGGGAGAGAAGTAGCAGCGAGAGCAGAGGCCCACCACCGAGAAGCGCCTCACCTCGACACGCCCCGATATCGCCAGCCGGCTCAGGCCCGGGTTCCACTTTCGTGCAACCGTATCAGCGCACAAGCTCGCCCGCCCAGTCATCGCGTCGCGCAAGCATGCCTGTTCCACCCCCACAGTCTTACAGCCCACAAAAGCGTCCACGCCAGTCCTCGTATGACACCCGGCCGACCCATTCGCACTCGCAGCCTGCAATGATGCCACCTGATCAGTCAGCACAACACCTCCAGCCGCCCAGTCCTTGGACAGGAGTCCCAACGCAGAGTGGGAAGCTGCCAAACGGCAACTCGAACGGAGGTGGGACTGGGGCGCGCAGTGGTGGGCACACCAAGACTGTCCCACCACGGCATCAATCGTACTCTGGTGTACGGTCGGAGGGCGTAAGAATGTCAAATATGCGGACAGAACCACCGAGGCAAGCAAAGAGGCCAACAATAATTTCATGAGTTCTTTTGCTCCCGTGGTGCCTGGCCTTTTTTCGTTGTTCATCACCTCTTGCTCCTCTCTCATCGTCTCCACACCGCAAAATATGCATGGACTTCATCAACAAGTATCCCACACTTAAAGTTAATTATTCCCGAGGAATCAATGTTCGGACCCATAACCATTCATCTACTTTTGCGCCCCTCATGCATCTACCCATTTCTTCCATCTCTGACATTCTCTCTGCCGCACCGACGTCTGTACCCCTCTCTTTTTTTGGTTGTATGAAGCCGTTCCTAATCATCTACCTACCGTTATTGCTATATCGCCCTCCCATGCATCGAATTTCCCTCCACACTCCTTTGTCCCCTCCCCACCTTCATTTATACATTACCAGGAAAGACCAAGCTCCATTATGCTGCCGCCTCCGTGATAACCCACCCACATACCCATCACTTCTTAGACACTCCGTCTGCATCCACACTCCACGGACCCCCATGTATCCACAGCCGGAGACAACCTTGCACCGTTATTCCGCTTCGGCCTCCGTAGTATTCATCGTACTTTGGACCCAGCGCATTCGGAAATTGGAAACAGTTCACTTCACTCGCGCCTTCTTTTTTATTGTTACTCCTGCAGGTTACTTTACGTACGTGTTTGTATTGCTTCGAAATTCTGGAATGAGCATGGAGTGTACTGTATCGTCGTCGTTTGAGCAAATCACGTCGAACACGGTTGGACTGGGATGCATTGGTTTGAGGCACAAGAGTAAACGGAAAAGGTTATGGAAATCAAGTCGTTGGCCGTTCAACTTGGAAAGGAACGTGGCCTGTATGTGTCAGTAGTCTAGATCAACAACTCTACCAATCAAACCATGAGTAAGACGGTCGAGAGTGAAGCTGGATGGCCGAACTGCGTCTACGAGCGCAAGGCTCGGTTGCAATTCCTTCCAAGAGTTTTAAGCAGGTCACGTTCCGGCTCCTTAACCAGAGGGGATTAACAGACTCATTAACCGTAGTCGCAATCATGTCTACCGTTTGGTCAGATATCAGCAACTGGAGGATTTCTTTGGGGGCGGTGCGTGCAGCGCTGCAATCGCTGCCTCTAATGCGAAGCGGTCGTTGATCTTGACGAGCACTGCACTGGAGTCGACATCAAGTTTGTCCAGACGCGCAACATCCTCGGTCCAGAATGCTTCGTATTCATTCATTTGGCGAAACGTCTGTAAAATTAATTTGATGGGACCAAAGTCTGAATGCTGGTGATGTTGCCTCACCTCTTGACAGTCGATTTCTAGTTCATCGAGAATCGTTGCTGAATCGGGTTTTGGAAAGCAGCAAGCACGGGCTTGAGAGAGAGAGGCGTCATGTCGATGTACTTGCCCAATTTGTGCTCCAGGGCATATACTTGGAAAGGCATGCCCAATAGCTCCCGACCACCATGCACAGCAAGGTAAATTTCTTTGCTTCATTTGCTCGAGCCATCCATTCATTAAGATGTTCATAGTACGCGAAGCGTGCTTCCACTTGGGCGTCATGGCTCGTGCAGCGCCGATACGAGGTCTCCGCGCTGCTGTGATCTTCACCGAGAGCCTGCCATAAATCTTCCAACTTCTTCTGTGTATCCGGGGTCAGAAAGAGTACAGAGCGAGTAAGAGAATATTCACGGTAATGGACTTGCTGGCTTGCCAGTCTTCTGGCCGTCCTCTAGCATTCAATTCGAGCATTTGGGTCTGCATCCGAACACGTTCGCTCAACCGGCCGCTCAACGGCCAGTTAGGTTAAAATCGTTAGGGTGTGGCATTGAAAACTCACCCGATAAGAAAAGCGCTATTGCAGATGGGATTACGAGTTGCTCGTCGTCATGATTTCAGGGAGAAAAGAAGGAAATTGTTGGACTTATTTATTACGGGGCCATGCTTGAATAAAATAAAGTTCAGATCAAAGCTTCGAATGTGTGCTATCAGAGAATGCACAGTACACGCGACGGCGATTGACGACGGAGGACAGCAGGCACTTGGCAATACACTACCTCACTTTGAAGGTCCCACTTCGAACGACTTTGTTGCAGAGGTCCTCAGGTTTGAATCTCAAGGTTGCTTTGGACAGAGCTTCCAGGTGCTCCAGCAGTGTTTGATCCAACATCCACGCTCATAAGTCTAGAATCTTGATGCATTTAGCGACAGACGGAGACGCCTCAGCAGCAGTATGAACATGATTGCTTATTGTACAAGCTGGAGCAGCACGCAGAGTTATAGATGGATTCCATCTTCGCCGTCGTCTGGAGGGAATATTGACTCTGTTGTCGCTTGCGACGTCGTAGACATCGCTGGTAGTGGTGATGAAACAGGCGGAGCGCCAGATTTCAGGTCGTAGTGGGTGCCGTAGTGCACACCTTTCTGGCTCAAAGCAAGCTTCAATATCAGAATCCGTTCTTCTTGAGAACCACTGCAATTTTGGAAGTCCAGTCAACTGGGGTCCAGTCGCATATGCAAGGCGCGTACATGACAGTCGTGTTCTCCTCTAAAGCCTTTGTGATTTCCGGATCGACATCTTCGGGAGACTCTGCATCGACGTATTCCTGAAGTACCGTTTGCGTCTGCTTCAGATGTTGCAGAGAGTTTTGTAGTCGTGTTATCTCTACAGCGCCTCATGAGTCTAGGGAGATGAGCGGAAGGATCACTTGGAACCTTCAGTGATGACTGGTACGTCTAGGTTGACAGCTTCAGCCAGAGTGAAGGGTTGAGAGTAGCGAGGAATAAAATCCATTTGTGGTGGTGGTGGTGGTGATGGTGATGACGCAAACTTTGCGGATTGAGGAGGTTCAATGTCATATACAAAGTAAGTACAGCTAGAGTTATATATACACGGTATGTATGAGTTCTGGTATCATCTTAATGCTTAAAGATCTCTGGCCAAACGTCGCGCAACTCGTCTAGGGTGGTGACGATATCTACACCATCTGTACCTTCTGCTCCTGCAGCTCTCTCGTTACTGATCTGCTTCGTCCGGCCGCCTTCCATGGCTTCCAGTCCCTTCTCACAAAAGTGGGCGCATTTCGCCCAGTTTTGGGCGCGGGCTCCGTCGATATTGCCTCTATTGTCGTCTACAAAGTAACATTTGGAGGGATCAGAGATGCCGGCCTGCTTCATTGCCTAGGCAAGAGAGTAAGTCTGAGAAAGAAGATGAAGTGTTGACGTACCATCTTGTAGAACTCCGGTTCTGGTTTGCATGAGAAGTCTTTGACTTGGTAATCGCAGTATACCAGGCCATCTATGAGATCAGTGAGGTTGAGTATGCGCAGGACGCGCTCAGCGTGCTGGGTGTGTTACGTTAGTCTGTGTTGAGGAAGCCGAAGGATGTACATACTGGGCGATAGGCGTTTGTTAGACCCCATACACGCACTTTGGATCTATCGAGATCCTCGAAGAGTTTGCATGTATTGGGGTCAAACGTGATCATGTCTTCTAGGGGAAGGGAGCCGTCGCATTGTCGATCGAATTCCAGAGGATCTAGAAGGGTGTGAGGATAGCTCGAAAGTTGGGAGTCAAAAGTGACGTTACCGATGTCATGGTGTCGTGTTAGGCCACGAAGAGCGAGGCCGTATTGGGTGTAGTATCTAAGATGGAGCTCAGATGCCTCCTCGTGGCTCAGGCCGAGACGCACGAAGTAGGCTGGAGACAATGAGTAATGATTTGCTGGAGGACGAAGAGAGGAGGACGGACCGTGGATGCGCTCACCCATGGCATGGGAGATCCTGGAGCTTGCAGAGTAGAGGGTGTTGTCTATGTCGAACCATACAACGGCACGGTCGTCGACGGACATGGCGGGCGACGACCAACCAGCACGGGAGGGGCCTGGGCTGATTAGATTAGATTATCTTGATCTAAGTACCGCATGGGGAAACCGGGAATTGCCGATGGTACTGTGTAGCTTTCAAGCCACCGGATGGACTCTGAGTAGTAGTGTACATACTATCGGCAAAATCGGCCTCGACGACCTCAAGACACAAGGTATGACCGTCCGCTGTACACCTCTATAGACATCCCTTGACCTCTTTTACAGATGGCCAGAAGCAAAGAACTCGTCCCCGGTGTCGGACGCCTCTCTCGCTCCCAAGTAGCCGCCCGCCGCGGTCTCTTCAAGGGAATCAAAAAGTCCGATGCACCCGCCGTCGAGACACCCGCCGCTACCGTCGAAAAGACACTCGGTGGCGACAAGAACGGTGGAAAGCGTCTCGTCCCTACCGCAAAGGCCTCCCGCTACTACCCCGCAGAAGATGTCCGCCAGCCCAAGAAGAGCCGTAAATCCCCCAAACCCGCATCCGTCCGCTCCAGCATCACCCCCGGCACTGTCCTCATTCTCTTGGCTGGTCGTTTCCGTGGGAAGAGGGTTGTCTTCTTGAAGCAGTTGGAGAGTGGATTGTTGTTGGTGACTGGACCCTACAAGGTCAACGGTGTCCCTCTGCGTCGCGTTAACCAGGCATACGTCATTGCCACCTCTACCAAGCTCGAACTTGAGGGCCTCAAGGTGCGCCTTCTCTGTATTTTGTCCCGTTATCATATTCTTATTCTGAGCCTTCTAGGTTGACGAGAAAATCAACGACGCTTACTTCGCCAAAGCCGCCGTGAAGGGCTCGCGATCAGCAGAGGAGGAGTTCTTTGAGGATGGAAAGCCAAAAGCCAAGGAGCCTCTGCCTGCTTCCAGGTCTGCTGACCAGAAGGAGGTCGACCAGGTCGTCCTCGCTGCCGTCAAGAAGACCGAAAACCTCGGCAAATACCTCAAGTCTAGCTGGGGCTTGTCCAAGGGACAATTCCCTCATCAGCTGGTGTTCTGAGTGGAGGTGAAGGTCGTCGGGCTGGGGAGTTATGCTTAGGATTATGCTATGATCATGAAAATTGCCATTTCATCCACTGCGCATGCATAATTTAGAACGTGTACAGCTACAGCCAATTTTTGAAAACTCCATCACAGGCTTGAGAGATAAACTACAATGATTGGAATTGAATCTGACCACGTGAATCGGATTCTTTCAGGAGCATGTTGGCTCTACGACGTCTACCACTTCGATATACACCACGCTCCTTCACCCGCCATGCCGAGAGCCCTGCCAACCGACGGTACCTCCTACAGGGCGTATGCGATGGATTCCTAGACTTGGCAATTGCTCTGCCGATACCACAGACGCTACCAACGTATTCCACTACCA
The DNA here is from genome assembly GCA_018856295.1 of Blastosporella zonata. Classification (NCBI taxonomy): domain Eukaryota; kingdom Fungi; phylum Basidiomycota; class Agaricomycetes; order Agaricales; family Lyophyllaceae; genus Blastosporella; species Blastosporella zonata. The sequence goes on along the minus strand of JAFLHD010000007.1, from coordinate 8,519 downwards.
TAATCCTAACAACTATAGTAGCTCGGTTTGTTCTCCTCCCAGTTGCCATATGGGTAGGTGAAGTCGACAGTAGCGCCAGGTTGCAGTGTACTGACTCTGGCCCAGGGCAAAAGACGCGCCGTGCGAATGGAAGACCTCGCCCTTCCAGAGCTAGAAAAGATGAAGCCACTCGTGTCAAAACAGGTCTTCGAAGGCATGAAGAGTCAAGGTGTTCGTGGCGACAAGGAATACCTCAAGAAGTACCACATGGAGCGCTCATTAGAAGCAGTAAGCCGTCACCTTCATGCGCTCCTCATCCCATCCTCACTCCTTCACTCAGCTGACAAAAATCCGAAAAGACTTGTTCAAGAAGTATAGATGTTCACCTTCTGCCACAATCGCCGTCCCGTTGCTGTCGCAAGTCCCAGTCTTTGTGCTCGGTACTATCATGCTCGGGAGGCTTTCCCTTGACCCCACGCCATTCGATTCAGAGTCGTTCCTCACCCTCACAACATTGGCGCACCCTGACCCAACGATGACGCTGCCTATCATCCTCGGTGTGCTTAATATGGCAAACGTGGAGTCCAGCAACTGGGTCATGAATGCTGCCGAACGGGAACGGGCGCGTGAAATCAAGGAGGCGAACGCGAAAGCCATTGCGGAAGGTGCACAGGCAAAATTCCAGCCCAGATCAATTCTTAAGTCAACGCTGCGGGTCCTTTCGGTTGGGCGTATCATTATTTGTGCAATGGTGCCTGGAGTGAGTGGTCCCTCTGCTCGGGGATGAGCCCTTGCTCATTGTCGTATCTTTTTTTTAGAGCGTCGCTCTTTACTGGGTCACTTCAGCAGCGTTTGGCTTGATCCAAACCTGGATTATCGACTGGCTGGATATTCGTCGAAGACGTCGGATTGCTGCTGTATCCGTGCCTCCTCCACCTGTGCATTTCGTATCGTCAGCACCATCGCGTCCTTTGGTGACAAAGTCAGTAAAGCGGAGATGACGAGTCTTGGGCATCCTATGTGAGTGTCGCCATATTTCTGTTTCCTATCTTCGTTCGTGGAATGACAATAAAAGTGGTGTGAGAGATCCGCCCAAGTATGGCTGGAGCTCGTTGAACCTTTCTTGATCTAATATGACCTCGAACGACTCCTTACGGTGTTTAACAACCATCTGACAATCGACTCTACAGGCTCGTTCATCATTCATCCGAGTCAAAAGAGATGGCAGAATAACCAACTCCTACTGGTATTACAGGGTAGACAGCACTTTCGACTCGCCACTGCAACCCTATCGTACCGACGCACCCACTAAATATGCCTAACCAAGATAATAATAAAAAATGAAAAATATAAGGACGTAAAGAACCGTGAGGTGCGAACCAAAAGGACAACGCAAAAGTTCATGCAAGGCCACCCCAAGGCCCGCGTATTCGTCGGGCGAGCTGGATGTCACGCGTCATGATAGTGACCCTCTTTGCGTGAATAGCGCAAAGGTTCCTAGTGAGACAGGGATCAGTTTGACGCGTCCGGTAGTATGGTATGGCAGGAGGCAAAACGCACGCGTCCTCGAATAGATGAACCAGATAAGCTTCTGTTGCTTCCTGCAACGCTAATATTGCGGAGCTCTGCCACCGCAAACCCGAAGAATAGTCGTTCTCGTCGGTAATCATGTCCATGGCTACCTCACGAACCTAACCAGGACGAAACGGGTAAGCCACAAGCAGTACAGAACAGTGTCGAGCGGGGAAAGCGCACCAAACGAGAGAATGGCAGTCTTCGTATAAGTAAATCCGTGCTCTTCTGGTATTTTCGTATTTCTCTCAAAGCGACTGTCCCTGGGCGGAAGCGGTGGGGCTTTTTCTGAGGCTGAGGAGCATTACCTCCTACTGCGGCAAATTAAGTCACTGCGACGCGTAGAACAACATTAGATGCACCTTGCCGACCAGCAGCTGGGCCACCCGTGGAGGATCTTGGGGCTCGGCCACCGGTGCTCTTCCGCGCCGTAGCAGTCTTTGAGCGTTTCGGAGCGGGGGTGGGAGGATCTGGGCTCGAGGGGGGCGCCTTTCGCTTGGAGGAGCCGGAGAGACCGCCGTGCTGGACTCTCTGTGGCATGGGGGACACGGTGAGCGTGACCGTACAATCCAACTTGAACAAGGGGTTGAACTTGAGATCAACTTGTTTGGTTCAAGGGACTATGCGATACAGACGCGATCGTGAGAACCTGCACGCGCGCCTATAAATTGCCTCAAGTCCAGAACGCGTCTATAGCACTTTCAATCCCCTACCACATCATAGAGCTCAGTGAAATGGCTAAAGACAGTCCTATTATTACTGGATACTACAGGTATACCGATATTTGGTTTGAATGGTAATGATTCGCTTGAGACTCGAAGATTAGAGGGTTCCTAAATTCCCGACGTAGGAGCTCGGCCCTCCCCAACCTAAATGACGCCCGGCCCTTGAAAGCGATACTCGGTCGGTCGTTGGCCGATCACTGTGTGATTCGCAGGATTTAATTAACCCCCAGCACACGATTCCATTACACACCCGGACCATCCGCTCCACGTCGAGGGCGTCAAAGGCGTACAGATGTACCAGGGTTCGTTGACGCTTATCTGCATCCAGATAAACCTCAAACACCCCCGATAGGAACATTCGTGACGGGAGAGTCGCGTCTCCTGTTCTCCTCTGCCCAGATCGACTACATCAGGTACTGGCTTCATGCGATGCAGCTCACGAAGGAGGTCATCCCTCTCCCGTACTCTGACTGCCTCTTGACAGAGTCCAGCCTCCGCAGCGTGTCCAAAGTCGTCTACGCTGACGGCGGGTCCTTGCGCGGCGCGATAAAGGTGCGTACTACCACTACATCGCTGTCGCCGCACTGACCCTCGGGCACCCCCAGCAAATCGACAAAAACAACAAACGCCTGAAAGGGTCCAACCCCATCCTGCAATCGCGCCGTCAGACCTTTGAGCGCGTGCGCAGCTTTTGGGGGGAGAAGAAGGGCGTCTGGTGTGCGCTCGACTTCGAGGCATGGGAGTACGACCACAGCGTCATCACCGAGTTCGGGTGGCGCCTCGTCGGGTGGCAAGACGGCGTGGAGTACCAGAAAAACGGACATATTATTGTGGATGAACATCAGAAATATAGGAATTCGCAGTATGTCCCGGAGCATCGATATGTGAGTCCGGCACATTCGTTGCCTTTGTGTATCGGTGGTTGAGTTGTTATGGTGGCGCTTGTAGGATTATGGGTTCGGAGATAGCGAGTACGTTTCGAAATCGGTGTTCCCCAACAAGGTCGGTGAGTTCCTCACCGAGCTGGGAAGCTATGGACCCGTGTTTCTCGTCTTCCACGATAACAGTCAAGATGTCAAGTAGGCCTGAGTTTATTCCCATATAAAACAGGACTAACCTTTTCACAGGTACCTAAACTCCCTAAAGGCGCCTTTAGAAGGGTTAAGCTACGTCCTTCCCGATGTGATGCCCAACGCAGGCCTCTTCGTCGTCGACACGTCCGATCTCTTCGGCGCGCTGGAGGGCGTAGGCAACGCGGACCGCCGCGCCCTCGGGCGGATGTGCAACCTCATGCAGGTCTCGACGACGAATCTGCACAATGCAGGGAACGATGCCTACGTGAGGCTATTTATTCTGATCTCAAGCAGTCTTACTGACGAATGGGGGCAGTACACGCTGGAAGCGATGATATTGATGGCGGATGGGGACCCGGTGGATATCCAGAGGGAGAAGAGGTGGCCGAACCGAACGGGGCAGGGCATCAAGGTGGATTTCAAGCCGGAGGAACAAGATAGTGACTTCTCGGACGAAGATGGGCTCGCCGCGCCCTCGGTAGCAAACGTCATCAATTCGTGGTGATTGGGGGGTCCTTTGGACTTGAGCGTTGGTGTTTTCTTGGACATTGGTGGATGGTGCCATTGGAATGTATTACTACCTATAGCTACATCAGAAAAAAGCAAGTAAGGTTGGGTCTACTGAGGTATTCATGATGAGCGTTGTTCCTGCAATTAGTATAATAGCTTGTCGTGGGATCCTCGGAAAATTGTCCATAAAGTTTAGTCCTTCTTGGCGTCGTCGTCGTCATCACCCTCATCATCGGAGCGGGAATCGTCAGCCTCGCTCGTGCGGATGGCTCTGTATATCAGATAGCAAATTCAATGACTGAACATGGGAATAGGACGTAGATGGATCTGACCTCCAGAGAATGCGCGCCATGAGCCGATACCAGAAGAGGTTTATGCATTGAAGGAGGGCGATGGGGATGAAGACCTGGTAGCGGAGCCACCAAACAAAGTAGACACCTTTAGAGGCGTCCCATACCTTGGCTTCTTCACTGGAGGGGTGGAAGTGAGCAGAGCACAAACGGGAAAGGAAAGAGGTTGAACGTACGGCATAAATAGCGGCAGTTCGTACCAGACCGACCAGAGGATTTTGATGTTGAGGTAGTGGCGGAAGTACCTTTTAAAAAGTGAGAAGTAGTTGGAAATGAGGTGTGAATGGGTGCTTACGTCCAAACAGCGAAGAAAAGCAGGAATGAATAGACCTTGGCACGCTCCCATTGGATATAGTTGAGGAGCTTTGAGAACTGGCGGTGGATATGATGAGTATGGTGGATATGGTAGGAGGGAGATTGGACTCACGGCCAGGAAAGCATCAGGGATATCCATGCTCATGTATACAGCATTGCCGATGAGGGTCATGTTGAGCATATAGCTCCATCTGGGCAGAGTCAGTGATAGCCTGGAAATAAAATGTATTGACGTACCCGACGAGCCAGATTGTGACAAAATGATGGGCAATGAGCTCGTTGTAATCTTTACGGGGTTTCTCGAGGCCGAGAACGAGGACGAGAAGCTGTTGGCACCAGTACGCCATTTGCATGAGATAATACCGCTTGAGCTCGGGCTTCATGTCCCAATGGGGGTAATCTGTGACAATGTCAATTTTCAACAAGTTGGGTAGGGGATGATGAGACGGACCTATCCAAAAGTACTTTGTTTCGTACCAGTTTGTGGGGAGTTGTGTCATGACGCGCTAGGAGAGAGGTGAATGGAGGACGAGTAATTTGAAATGGGTGGATCTCACGTATCCCCATGCGCCGAAGAAGGCAAAGTAGACGAGGGCGTAGCCTTGTTCACCGAATCTATCAATCTTGGCTTCGCGTCTGAGACCAAAGTACTTGGCGATGGGACGGCATGCATTGACTGCGATTAGTTGACGGACGAGTGAGAAGAAGACGATGTTGTATGCGAGGAAGACGAGGTCGTAGTAGGACTTTGCGTAGCGGGGGTCGTCGTTGGAGGAGGAGGAAATGCGGCCAGGAACGAAGAAGGCGGCGGCGAAGGGGTTGCTGACGCCGGGAGCGAGGTAGGGGGAAGAGAGCTCCCAGTTTACGTAAAGGACGATGGGGACGAGAAGTAGTTTGATTGTTGAAGCTGGAGAGATGTCAGAGGGAGTTGCGTGGGTAGGGGGAAGGGGAACAGACCCGGTTGAACGGCCCAGCGCAGCCAGGGGGAGACTGGTTGTGCGGCCCAGGCCTTTAGTCTAGGGGATACTGGGGATGCGCTGCGAGGAGTAGAGGAGCCTAGGGGACTGTGGGTGGGTGAGAGGGTGAGCCGAGTCGAGGAAAGGCAGCGCACGTCTGAGGGAGGAATGGGCCAGCGAGGTGGTGGGTTGGGTCATTTCTGTGTGTATGTTAGATGGTTACAGGTAGGTTTAATGTCTACCCACTCTATCCCAGTGGCGACAGAGAGTGACCCAGCGCGTGTTCGTTTCCTGGCAGACATGGGCGGAAAAGGACACAGTTGGCAGTCACGTGTACCGTGCCTCCCCCATGTTCTCCTCCCTCGGCCTATTCCAGTCGCAAATTTGTGTAGACGGCGCCCAATGCACGCGTACTCGCTGCCTCTTCTCTCACCGCACGGACCTCCCCCCGCCCTTCACACTCACTATCCCCATCCGCTCAACAACTACCTCCACCGTACCCACAAAGCGCCCAATCTCCTCCTCAGCCCCTCTCACAGGCGAGCCCCCACGAAAGCTTCAGAAGCTCGCTGTCCAAAAACCCTCCATCCCTGTTGCCTCATCGTCCACCAATGTAAGCTCTTCTATGCCTTCACCACTTGTCACTCACATTCTCTAGAATGGCGTACCTGTCCTCCGAATAAACCCTGCCCATTCCCAGGTCCCTATCCCAGTCCGTCAGGTATGTCCATTCCCCTTATATTCCCCTCCATCCTAATCACCAGCCCAGACAATGCTCAAGACCCTCTACGACCACTTTCTCGTCCTATACCACCCCATCCTCCCCAAGAACCCCACCATCGCAGCAGACCACGCACTCAAGCAGGAGGAAGATGTATACAAAAAGTCAAGCAAGCTTACCTACCGCAACGTACGTTTTATATCCTTCCTTCCTTCCCTTATTTTACCTTTCCGACCAACAGGCAGTAATAACCTGTGTAGCTGCTCTAAAACGCCGCCCCGTACCAGACTCTCTCTCCCATGACTCTGTCGGTACAGAAGCAGAGCTCGCAGCCCGCCAAGTCGCACGCAAGTCCCGCAAAGCACTCCGTCTCACCCGCGACCACCTCGAGTCCCATATCATGAACAAGGACGCTCTAACCACCTGGGGATTCATGGTCGAGATCCCCGACGGTCCTGGTGGCACAGAACCCAGTCTGGAAGGAAAGACTGCCAAGTGCGAGCGATGCACCCAGCCGTTCCTTGTCAAGCGCAGAGAAGAGGCAGACGAGTGTATACATCACTGGGGCAAGCCTTTTTCCGCCAAAGTCAACGGTGAGCACTCAATTTCATGACCTGGGCTTGTTAACTCATACACATCAGGGGAGAGGACGCGATTGTACAATTGCTGCTCTCGCCCCGTTGCGGATAGCGAAGGATGCACTCACGGACCCCACGTATTCTACGAGAGCAACACGGACGACCTCCACGCACGTCACCCCTTCTCCTCTCTCCAGCCCGCTTCAACCACCAGCACCGCACTCGACGTCGCCGCCATGGACTGCGAAATGGTCTACTCCACCGGCGGCATGCGCGTCGCCCGCGTGTCTCTAGTCGACGGAGCCGGCAAGGAGGTCTTGGACCAGTTTGTCCGCATGGACGACGGCGTCGAGATCATGTACGTCTTTCCCCTTCCCTTCCACCAAATCCACTAACACACCCTCGCCTCCAGCGACTACATAACGCGCTTCTCAGGTATCACGGCGGAGAACTACGCGGCATCCGCCGTCCTCCCCCTCGCCTCCATCCGCAGGTCCCTTGACGCCTTCATCGACGCAAACACGATATTAATCGGGCACGCACTGGATAATGACCTGAAGACGCTCAGGATAGTCCATCATAGATGCGTCGATACCGTCGTGCTGTTTCCGCATCGTATGGGTGCCCCGTACCGGAGGTCCCTCAAGGATTTGTTTGTCTTGTTCTTTACCTAATAATTCATGGACTAACAACAATGTACGCAGGGTCCGTGAACACCTAGGATCCCTAATCCAAACCGACAGCACTGTTGGACACTCGTCCGTCGAGGACGCAGCGGCAACGCTCGATCTCGTACGGCACTTTATCCTCAATAAACCGCCGCCACCGACAACCAAGCCCACATGAAATCTCGGCATCTTCGATATTCTATCCATTCAGTTGTTGTTGTATCTTTACATGCATGGTATCAAATTTAAGCGCTTCCCCTCCCCTACTACATCCCGCTCGGAACAGTTGTACATACATTTTCACGGCACTTGCTCTTACTTACTTACACTTTCTCTTTGTAATTTTGCATCCTAGCATTCTTTGAATGTACCGGTGGCCGAGGTTCAGCACATGATCCACGTCCCTCCATCGAGAACTATACATCTAATCATTGGGATCTTCACGGATGACTGCCAATTGTCGAAGGTGTACCAGCGTTATAAAGGCTGGAGGCAGCAATGGGCGAGTCAAGGAGGTAGATGAAATTGATCCTAAGCTACGGGGAGGACCCCAAGGACAGAGAATTAGGATACATCCTCCAAGACATGTCGCAATCAATTTTGACCAGGGAGGAGACGAGTCATTGTTTTTGGGGACATGCCACCGCGTGGTCCGCCATCCCAGTATGCTTAATGACCGAGGAAACCTGAATATTGAGGCCAGTGCTGTAATAGAGAGGCAGTACTTATGCTTATCGATCGTCCTACTGACCAGGTAATATTGGAGACTTGAGCTAGCAAAACATTTTTGAGCCTCGTTCCGCATACTCGTAGATGGTCCCTATATCTAACAAGGTGTTCACTTATTCCACAGTGATATAGTCGTTTTTAACCTCCGCCGCCTTGTCGTTTGACTTTCCCCAACCCATGGTCGATGGTCCGAGTAAGCATGGGAAATAGCAGCGACAGGAAGGTAGTCATGTACAGCAGTGGAGATATTCGAGGTTGCGGCGAAGCGGAAAGAGTTCCAGAAACATTTTCCAAACCGTTGAAGTGGAGCGACAGTTTTTGGAGTTGCGGAGGGGAAATGCTC